>JAQQBS010001425.1:911517-925622 GCA_030347275.1 Microctonus aethiopoides
ATATTCCCTTTTCATTGTAGTGTGAAATTTTAAATCTAACCGTATCTGAGGTGAGGATCTATGACGCATGCGCACTATCGATGTTATGCTGTCTATGTATTCTGATGATGGAGAAGGAAATATTGCTACTGCGCATGCGTCGAAGTACCCCCTCCACATTGTTATTTAACGTTCAACAATCAACATTCAACAATTGAAGTTCAACAACAATTAATATTTGACGTTCAACAATTAACAGTCAACAATTAAAGTTTAACAATTAACATTTAACGTTTCAGAAGTCGATTGAGAAGTTTCACTTCAAAAAAAAAAAATTGACAAAATGACACGTTGTCAAAATGAAAAGTCTGAAAACAGCTTCATTTTTGGAACGTTTTGTTTATAAAAAAATTAGAAATATTTGACTGAAAATTTTTATTCTAGTTCCGACCATAGCTGTTAGTGTATTTAATAACGTGTTTAAATTTGAGAGAAATCGGTCGAGTAGTTTTTTTCAAATCATTCCCGTGAGACAGAAAAAAGTAGTTTCGAGATAAACGCGTTTAAAGTTAATAATAGCCCCTTCTACCTATTTCGGCGCGGACCTTTAATGGGCTATAATACTTGAAATACTGTGAATATCATTACCAATTTTTCACAGTATAATCTTAAGACACTATACTTTCGGAATATAGAAGAAAAAAGAAATCAATTTTTCGAAAATTCTAGACCAGAAGGTCCCCTTAAGTCCTACTTCCAGCTTCTAACTCCTCCAGTATGGAGCAGTTAGAAGTTGAAAAGCAGCCCTGATGGAACGTTGCTTGCAATGTGATTTAGATACTCCTTTACGCCTGCAAGAGGAAGAATTTTGGATTTCTTCTACTTGCAGGTATAAAGGAGGATGTGCTGCAACGCCTCGTTCCCTATTCTTTAATCCTTTGCAGTTTTTTTTTATTATTATTATTGATCATCACAACTTATGAAATTACACGAAGAGAATTTTATGTTAGAAATCCGTGTAATATACATCTAACTTGAATATTTGAAAACTACGCAAATGAACAAAAAAGTAAGGTTGTAAAACATCAAAAATTTCAAAGCCTTGAATAAGATTTTTTTTTTCAATTTATTCACATCAAAACCACCTTTACACTACATATATATATCAACTTTCATCACTTACGCATCGCGTATATGTCAAAGAGTACATCATCAAGCATATTTACTGACAATAGAGAATGTGTAAAAATCACTGATTAAAATATACTGCACAACATAAAACTCAAGTCCACCTTTACTTTATATCATAATAACATAGTTTTTATGAATATTGTATTATTACATGAATATAATATTATATTGATCAAAGCGCGAAATTACATTGGCATAACTGGGTAAATGACAATACAAGATCAAACATGTATAACAAAACTTCGGAACAGCCTATAGTAATATAGACATTTGTTACTACGTCGCTGTTGTGCAATGGTCGAAAGTTGCCGATGATTTTACGGAATCAGCCGACCGATCGCTCTTTCGGGAAGTAAACAAAAGTAGGCTTGAACTTTTAATTTTTGAGGAGATGAAGACGTAAAAAAGGACTTCATAGGACTTGGAGTATATCATATGAGGTTCAAAGAGCTCTTAGAAGCATGGAAATAGGACATGAATTTCGACTTGCGACCTCATTGGACCTTGCATTCCTCCACAAAGTCTTAATGGCGAAAACTACAGAAGATTTTTGGCGCACGAGCTTCCTGAACATTTAGAAGAAGTTGATTTGAGGATCAGAAACAGGATGTCGTTCATGCACAATGGCACATTTTAGTTCGGTTGGACGTATATTCCTGGATGCGAATTACAATAATCTTTGGATAGAACGAAAGGACCTCAAGCTTGGCCTCCCAAGTCACCGGATTGAATCATTTGGATTATTTTTTGTGGGGTCACTTAAAGTCACAAATATGCAAAACACCAGTTCAAAATAAACAAGATCTAAGGAACAGGATAATTGTATCATGTGCAATTATCAATCAGAAACCAGGTATATTCGAAAGAATACCGCAAACAATGTTAAGGCGAATTGACGCATGCATTACAGTAGGTGGCGGTCATTTCGAGCAATTATTGTAAATGTTTTTAACTTATTTGTAGAAGTAGTTCAGTCTTAGTTTAGAAACAGATCCATGTTTATCACGTAATAATATCAGTCAATAGAAGATACCTTTTTTCACTTAAATTTTCAAAAACTGTTAATCACTCAACTTGAAAATTTCAATGTAGATTCAACTTTAAACGGTTTTTTCTAAAATGACAAATAATATTAAGAGTACATTTTGAATGCGAAATTGATTGAAGAGTAGGTTTGTCTAGTCAAAGATGAATGCATCTGGTAGATCTCACCAGAATAGAAAACTTTTTTCCATAAAGATGCATCAAAATAGTTATTTGTGTGTCAAGGCCGTGAAGTTGATCTTTCTTAACCGAATCAGAAATTTGCCGCCGAGACGCAGCCGAGGCCAAGGGAAATACTGATTCAGCTAAAAAATATCACACGGCCATGGCATGCACATAATGATTCAGGCGAGTGTCTCAAAAAATAATGTTTCAGGGATCAATAATAGTCCCTGAAATGACAAAAACAAATCTTGTACATAAGCTAGCAATGCATAAATTGTGTAGTAGCTCATAGAATGTGTAGCAACATAACTTTTTCTTTTGTTTTATGAGTAAATAAAAGAAAAGATTGCGGTGCTACACAATTTATTAACAAACTTTATTTTTCGGTGAGTGCCTCAAAAAAGGACGTTTTAGGGACTAAATAGAGTTCCGAAAATGATACTTTTTTCTAGACTTTTTGACTTTTTTATTTCACGGCCGCATTCTTCACTTCACGATACTGGCAGACACAATGTTTGTTATTAAACTGTGTAGCAACGCAACCTTTTATTTTATTTACACATAAAACAAAAGACAAAGTTGCGTGATCCCAGTGCATGCTGTATAGCTATATTATACCATAATATATATAGGTAAACAGCGCCGTAATATGTTTATAAATATTAAGTTTGTCATTTTAGGAGCTATTTAATCCTTAAAACACCATTTTTTGAGGCACTCGCCTAAAAAATATTGTGTGTATCAAGACCGAGTGATCATGTTTAGCCTCATCCGAAATATTCTGGGCCTTGGCTACGCCTCGGCCACGTACTTCGGATTTGGCCAAAAATGATCAACTTTTCGGCCTAGATGCACAAATAACTATTCTGTCAGTATTGTAACATTTAAAAGAAAGCGAAAATATAAACGATCAAGTATAAAATTAAAAGAAAAAATGAGTGATCGTGATAGTGACACTTCTACCGAAATTCATGAAGCCGCCAATGCAGGGACGGCTTCATGTTAAATTTCCTACCAGAGAAATCTCGAGAAATTTGTATAAAACAGTGTGAGAGTTTTTTCAAATAGTGCAACATACATAATGTTAGAAATTTGAAAGAAGAAGTATTTCCAGCATTTTTTCTAGAAAAATACAAAAGACTTGAAACTACTTTTGCAGTGTCACTAGCCTGAATTTTGTTTCATGAGTAAATGCGCCGAAAAAAGTACCATTTCAGGGACTCTATTGAGTCCGTGAAACATCATGTTTTGAGACAATCACCTGAAAAATGATCTGTTTTCAAATTACAGATTGTTGAATTTTTTAAAAATATCGGATTTTCAACGTCTTTTTTCTTGAGAATGAATTATTTTTTGATATATCTTTGTAGAAAAGAAATTGTTCATTTCAATATCTATCACATATTCAGTTTTCGCAAAGTTTTGAGTAACTTTATTTGGCGCCTAAGTGACTCCATAATCTGCATCGTGGTTGAAATTCGCGAATTTCTCATAAACGGTTGCCCCTAGCGTTTTTAAGTAAGTATATTTTTCTGCTCAGAGATGGTGTAGGAATAAGATTTGATCATGGAGAATCCCAAAAGTTCACTTCCAAAAAAGTTAGGATAAATCAAAAAAAATAATGGAAGCGTACGCCGTGCCCTACAAGTGCAACATAAAAATTGATGACATGAATTATAATTATTCGTCAAAAAATTCCCAAATCAGCGTAAAAACATTCCCCAGTGCCTTCCCATCTTCAGAGTTAACACTTTAAGATTTTATTTTAAGATATTTATATATAATATAGGATATTGTGCGTAATTTTTAATAACACAATCAATTAACTTATTGTCTTTCGAAATAAATAATATCTAAAATCGATTTATTTATGTTCATTGATTTGATCAAATTTTCTTCGGGCTTTTTATCAACAGCCCCCTGCCACCATTTACCCGAAAAAAGCTATAATATCTCGAAAAGTAGCTATAAATTCAATGAGATTTTTAGTAATTGCCGTTAATATATTACTTTTCTACGGTCCTTAGAACCATTTTTTTAAATAGAAAGAATATTAGTATGACCGGACAACTATGTACGGGCTGTAAACGTGATCTTTACAGAGAATCACCCAAATATAATACCATCAAATCCCCATTTAAAATTTTGAAAAAATTTGGTCCCAGTAGGCCCTTAGCTCGTGCGGGCTTCCCTCTTAGCCCAGTAATTTTAGGTATCATCTGCGGAAAAATTGCAACTGAGCTGAATTTTTGTACACACCTTTATTACGGCATTGTAATGAAGATGTGAAAAATCGACATTGATATCGTGCTGGCTAAAAAGTTATAGCGGTCAAAAGGTCACGAAAATCAGTTTTTCGCGAACATCTCGCAACTTATCGCTCGGAAGTCAATAGAGATCATTATAAAAATTGTTGGTTATAAAATTATCTAGAAAAAATGCCTCTTGCATTTTCCTGTAACATCAACCGTTTTCGCAATAGAGCGCAGAGAAAACGACTACAATGCACTCACATACGGTATTGTATACCGTATACCAAGGCGTAAACTCTATTGCGTTTTATTCATGATTGTAAGTGTTTAAAAAACTTATATTTTTGATGCTTGGGCGTTTTGTGGAAAATATACTCATATTATAGAGGTTTGGAAACTTAGTAAAATTTACTATATATTATACTAAGGACCTCCACTGGCAGATTTTTCGCATTTTATAATTATGAAACCCGTCCCTTTGTACATGCTACTACCTGTCGGAGTGCAGTCGGACTGTGTTTAGATCAGTTGAAAAATATTTCTTGAGCGTTAAAGACCTTATTTCAGTAGTTTCATGCTCTTGAATAATTTTCATTATGAGTGATACGTGTTTTATATGCGAAAGATTGTTATCGGATAGTGATGTTGTAGAAGTTAGACGTGGTCTAGAAACATTAAAAAATAGTTGTATCGCTAGAGGTGACGGCAAAAATGAATATTTAAAAACTGTGACTTTTGTGAATGTTCATAGTAATTGCCGTAAAAATTATAAGAACAATTTGAGTATTACAGCATTTAAACGATGCCAAGAGGAACCGAGTACATCAGTATCTCCACGTAAAGAAAGAATCAGTTCTTTTGATTTTAAAAAGCTATCTTTGTTTTGTGGAGAAGAAGCGAGTGAAATAATTGAGAAAAAAAAAGAAAAAAATACAGACGCGTTATTAGAGAAGTGAGTACTCTCGCAATTAAAGACACGGTGTTGAAAACTGCAGACGCGCGCGATGATAAATATGGAAGAAGTGTAATGGAACGTATCAATTTTGAGTATGACTTAGTATCTGTCGAAGCTAAGTATCATGGTAGATGTTTCTCAAATTTTGTATTAGTAAGAGAAAAGGGTGACGCAGGCCGTCCATTGGACGAAAATATTAAAATTGCAATGGAGAATGTTTTCCATTACATTGAAAATAATGACGATTGTCAATTCACATTGGCTGAATTCTCCATTGCAATTTTCAATGTAATGGAAAACATTCTCCATTGCAATTTTAATATTTTCGTCCAATGGACGGCCTGTCGCTCATAATGAAAATTATTTAACCCTTAAAGTGCATACTTCAAAATCCATCCTTAAAGTGCACACATGGGTGTTTAACACCCAGCGGTTCAAATTGGTATTGTGCGGACGGTATTGAATATTTTCTCATCAAAATTGGATGAGATATAGTTTAATATGTTATCTTCAAGATAGAATAGATGTTTTGAGAATTAAACAAATTTAAATTAGTTCAAAAAATAGATGTTTATAAAAAAATGAAAAATGATGATGCTGAAACGAAACTAACGACCGAACCTTTATGCGACCTAACGGAGTTTACTCTTAGGGTGAAAATGCACCGACAGAAGTCGATATATACGCGATTTTTCAAAATTAAGTATAGTTTATTGCACTCTGAAATTTTTTCTGGGTGTCAAACACCCAGTATGCACTTTAAGGGTTAAAAGCATGAAACTACTGAAATAACGTCTTTAACACTCAAGAAATATTTTTCAACTGAGCTAAACACAGTCCAATTGCACTCCGAAAGGGACGGGTCTCAACAATAAAATGTGAAAAATCTGCCACTGGAGGTCGTTAGTATAATATATAGTAAATTTTACTAACAAGGAAACCCTTCCGAGGTGTCCGCCTCCGATTTTGTTGCGGTTATAATATGTTAATCTCCATCGAAAATGATGAGATACGTATTTTTTTATTGTGGAGAAAAACATATTTAAGGGGTGATAAGGACCCCCGAAGTTGATGCTCCATGGGGGTGGTTTTCAGGTTTCACATATTTCTAATTGATATTTTCAAAAACGACCAAATGGATGAAAATTTACATGAAACACGATGAAAAACGCATTTAGTGTTACATTTAAAAAACAAAAAAAAATATAATTCGAGCCGTTGGAAATAAAAAAACTCATAACAAAAAATCTATTGGTTATTTTTTTAAGGGACCAATTTTAATCGAAAGAGCGTACAAAATTACCAGATACATGTCTTTGCGTTTTCGGAAAAACCATGGTTGAAGATGCTTTAGAAATAACTCAATTCATATCTATATAGTAAATCGATTGAAAATTATTTATATGTTCGATGAGGAAAGGATGTAAAATTTGACTGATAATTCATGTATGATAATATCTGAAATGAAAATTCTTTATTAACTTTTTATTTATTGTTAAAATACTACAAATACGTGAATTATACAATATACGTGTTACATTTATGATAATCTTCGAAAAATGCGGAAGGTTTCCTTGTAAGTTTCCAAACCTCTATAATATGAGTATATTTTCCATTAAACGCCCAAGCATCAAATAGAAGTTTTTGAAACACTTACAAACATGAATAAAACGCAATAGAGTCTACGCCTTGATATACGGTATACAATACCGTATGTGAGTGCATTGTAGTCGCTTTCTCTGCGCTGTATTCCGAAAACGGTTAATATTACAGGAAAATGCAAGAGGCATTTTTTCTAGATAATTTTACAACGAACAATTTTTATAATGACCTCTATTGACCTCCGAGCGATATGTTGCGAGATATTCGCGAAAAACTGATTTTTGTGACCTTTTGATCTCTATAACTTTTTTAGCCGGCACGATATCAATGTCGATTTTCCACGTGACGACAAAGCGAAGGCGAACACTCAGCAGACTGCTTCTAGCCCCTTCTACATCGTTCTAGAATATCTC
The DNA here is from genome assembly GCA_030347275.1 of Microctonus aethiopoides. NCBI lineage: Eukaryota > Metazoa > Arthropoda > Insecta > Hymenoptera > Braconidae > Microctonus > Microctonus aethiopoides. The sequence continues at coordinate 919,119 of JAQQBS010001425.1, forward strand.
TCGGAAATTTTCGGCGTAAGAAATTGAATAATACAGTGAATGAGTCAGACAAGGATGAGAGAGTATATAAATTTTACAGAGTATATGACGACCGTTACATTCATGTATATGTTGACGACAATAATTTGATCGTCGATTCACGTTTTAATATTATAAATTGATTAGTTATTTCTTAATTATAATTCACATTGCTTCGACGTACAGTTCGTCGAGTATTTCCGTGTTACGCGTTGGAATAAATTTTCCTCCTGTTACAATGTACAATCTATATCATATGAAAGCATGGATTACATAACCTACCTGGTAATCGCATCCACGTGTTTTTCAGATTGATTTTCATTATTACGTAATTAATGTTCACTTCACTATTATGATGAAAATAAATATCAATATTGATAAGAGTAAATGAGACAAATAAAATTTTTGATATGCACTAATACTGTATAATACATGTATACGTATACAGAATACTACGTATACAGTATAGGTGTATACATATCCCTTCTACTTCGCCATGCGTCAGTATAAGATGAGTGGGGAGACATAAGAAAGGGGCAACATAACGCTTTTAAGTGTGCGTTACTATTTCACTTGATTTCACTTCCCATATTTTTTTCATACCCCGGGCGTTATATCGTTTCTTGAAGAGTAAACTCCAAAAACTTGAGTCAAGGTTATTTTCGGCTTACCCCTTTTTACGACTGTGTTAGGTCCTAGGAGACCTTTCGCCATCTTCATGACGTCTGCGCTTTAGTCGCAGCGCATTACTTCAAATAAAATTATCTTACATTTTGGAATTTGTCTTTATTTTAATATAAAATCGAATAATATAGAATTTCACCTATTCAATGTAAAAGTAACTTCACTTTTAGAAATATCTATTTTTAATTCAAATACGAGAAACTAAGCTACGTGAGAACTTCCATAAAATACCGTTTTACTGCATCGAAAAATTCCATAATGAAATGCTTATTTTATTAAATGCGCAAAATTGAAACTTAGTCAAACACCAAACAGCATTTCAAGTTCTCACATACTTCGGTTTTATAATCTTAATCACATACTTCGGTAATAATTCAAATACGTGAAACAATTGACAATAAATTTAAAAGTTTAATGATCTGTAATATAGTTTAAGTGTTACAATCAATGAATATCATTAAAGTTCACCAATTGTTCTTAAATAAAACATCCAAATTCACTTGCTAACATCCTTGCACTTCAGCTGCGCATAGTAGTGGCGGGCAACGATCCCATGACAAATAAAATATTTTAAAGTTTGTTTTAACGTCCAAAATTAGATCTAGGACGTAACAATTGATTCAACTCAATTATAGACATGTGATGTCTTGAGTCAAGCATATTTTGGACTTGTATCAAGACTATTTGTGTCAAGTCTGAATCGCGGCTTAATTCAAGACTTTTTTTTGGGTGCCATACATGTTTTTATGAGAGAAATATAGATAACTTAGCCATCTATCGGCCATAATTATTACGTAATAATCACTGATGTGGTTCATGGGACAAACAGGCGACGAATACGCAGTAGCTCATTTGTCACGTGACCGATAATATATCCGAACCTAATCGACCATTATCGACCTCTTACCCTGTGAAGTATGGTAAAAAATACTCGGATTCTGCGTAAATTTTTCTCACATCAACGTGCCCGTAGCATGAATGCTAACTAAAAGGATGAAAATTCAGTATACATTATAAAAATTATATAACTACTTAATATAATCTAGCATATTACGGGTTATAAATGATTTCTCTAATTTATTACTCTGCAGCAGAGTAAAATATATTCTTAATTCGCGTAATATTTACATCAGTTCATTTCAGCAAATAACGTTCAACAATTAACATTCAACAATTAAAGTTTAACAACAATTAACATGCAACGTTCAACAATTAACATTCAACAATTGAAGTTTAACAACAATTAACATTTGACGTTCAACAATTAACATTCAAAAATTAAGGTTTAACAATTAACATTTAACGTTTAACGTTTCAGAAGTCGATTAAGAAGTTTCACTTCAAAAAATAGTCGGTTTTTTTGCGCCACCCTAATATATATACATATCACGTTTGAGATCGTATATAAATCTGATTGCAGAATTGATGTGCTTCTGTAACTTATTGTCATTTTCAGCTGTGCAGTCATTATAAATTATGCAGCAATAGTCAATAAGTGGAAAAATTAGTGTCTTGATTAACTTGATCCACAGCAACATGGGCAGTGAATTTTTATTTGGTTTCAATCGATGTGATGTAGCATCAATCCTTCCGGAGACGTGTGAGACATGTTTTAACCAAGATAGATTAGATTGCATGATGATTCCTAAGTTTCTTGTTTGATGAACGTCAGGTATTAATTCGCCATCAACCGCTACGGGCGGGACTTGATCATAGTTAATTGTATTTGTATAATAAGGACTTCCTATGATGATAATCTTGGACTTGAATACATTTAACTTTAAACTGCTGTCAACTGAAAATCTGACAATTTGATTAATATCATACGTGATGTTGTATAGTGCAGTAATTAAGTTGGACGGTGATGAATAAAGGTATATCTGCGTATCATCAGCATATACAATGTGTTTGCAAAATTTCAGATTTGTGCAGATGTCATTGATGTAAATTATGAAGAGTAGTGGTCCCAAGATGAAGATGAAGCATTTTATATGAATCCTAATTGAGCAAGTTTAAGTACCAGTCGGGTATGTGGTACTATGTCGAAAGCCTTGCTGAAATCAAATAGCACTAAGATGGTGATTTTACGCTCATCAGCTACTTTACGAACATCGTGACAAAGTTTCAGTAGTGCAATTTGTGTGCTAAACGTCTTTCGATATCCAGATTGAAAAGGATCAAAGCTGTTAGTGGCTTCTAAATGATCCATGATCTGTTTATGTAGTAGACGTTCTAAAATTTTCGAAAATTCACACAAATTAGCAATGGTTGTTGATTGCATTCATAAAGTTGTTAAGTAGTAAGCCTTTTGGGCGTCTATAGTTGCATGTGAATAAAATACTATCATGTGTCCCATCATTCAAAATTATGTATTCTGGATCATTGAGACTGTTGTTAGAAAATAGTTGAAGGATTTTAGTTTTACGAGATGTATAAATGTAACAGGCAACACCTTCTCCCATAGCAAGTGTACGGTCATTCCGGATAAGATAGTAGTTATTAAGTTTCACTGTCGCATCGGTAATAGTTGGTTTGAGCCACGTCTCTGAGATGGAACTGATGTGGTACAAATTCTCGGCTGCATGAGCTCTCACAAGGTCAATATGACCATATAGCGAGTTAGCTTTAAAATGTGCTACTAAAAGTTTAGATGATGATGTGTGATTAATGGAGACTGTATTCGAAGACATCTGTAGTCAAAATGACTTTAACTCATCCAGATCTTCCAGTGTTTTAATGTGTACATTTTCAGAGTTATCATACATACGAATATATATGTTACCTTGCTTTAACCACACATATTTACATTTCTTTTCGTGTGCCATTTCCTTCACCTGCCTATATAATTAATGGGTATGTGAGTCGAGAAACTCGTTGACGAATATCCGTCCATTTATGTGGACATCAAAAGCTTGCTTGATGGAAAGTACTCCATGACGTCTTTTTTTGTTTATGATATGTTCTGCAATCTGTGGAGATTTGAAAGTGACTATTAATGATAATTTAATTAGTTTAGGTGACGTAGCGAGTGTATCTTCGTGTTTCTTTTTTACAGCACGTATATCAAGAATATCATCTATTTGGTGTGATGCATCAATGGACTTCAGCACTTTAGATACAGCTGTTAACGGATTCAGTGAAAGCGATTGGGCAATGCCGGAGAAGATTACATCTGAAGAAGCAATGGATGAACTTGTTACCTGAGATGAATTTAGTTTTCTGATCGTGTTAATTCGTGATTTTCTTCACATAGCGCATTAAGCCATAGCGCATTCGATGAGATTCTGCAGGATCAAGAAAGGTAGTTTAAAAATATTCTAATGCTAAATAGCTCCTAATCAACATCTTCAAGCAGTCGCATATTGCTAAATCATTTATTGTAAGGCGCAAAGGAAGATCTAAAAATTAACCCACATTGCCATCTTGATTTTACAGGAGAGTTATATTCTTAGTTCCTTTATACTCCCCACCCCTGTTTACCAAACAGTTCAAGAACGAAACATTTTTTAAATGAAATGTATCTCATTCACATTATGCAATAAATACGTAAATAGCGTATATTTTTCTCAAAAATTATTCCCATATTTTGATTTCTTCATATTTTTCAAGAATTTCAGATGTTCTGCTAATGCAGTTATTTCATTAATTATTTCACTTAATGGTATTGTTGTCGATTTTTCAGGTACACTTCCGTTATATTTCGACTTGGGACGATATGAAAATTATTAATTATAGCGCTGCAGCTATAATTTATCATGTTGAGTTTCACACTACTTTTATGGAGAGTATAATAATTCCAATATTGACTAAAATTTAAATGTACACTATTAGTCCACTCAAAATAGGATTTGAACTTACAAAAGGTGAAGGAGTTTTGAAACTTGGTAGATTACTATATTTTGGGATCCTGAATAATACCCTGAGTTTGCGACCGTGAGCGACTGCCGCCATATTGGAAAAAAGGTACGAAAAATCAGTTTTTCGATCATTTCTCCGTTCCAGTGCCACCTACATTAAAAGTAGCTATTACATAAGTTATAAAGCACAAAATTTCTTATAAATTTCGTTTTTAAAGTTTTTTAATCGGATGAATATTTTACGAGCCACAGTCAAGTAAATGTCAGGAAATTTTTGTAATTCGCAAAATCGCTCCATTTTTTTCACGAATTTATAATAATTACTTGATTTACTCATTTCCGCACCACCATGAGGTATAGTGAGAACCGTGTTTTTTTTATGTGGTTTCCCCATTAGGCCTAATCCACGATATGCAGTTTTAGTGTATTTTTTTTTCGTTTCGACGCTCTGGAGGGTCCAAGGTCGTTCACGTATGTTTCGTCAATTTCATTTTCCTTCTGTTCCGAGTTATCTTCTTCGATCTCGACAGTTAAGAATTTTCCAATTATCAATTCTTCAGAATCGCCGTAGTCATCATACTACAATTCATCTTCTACGGGGTCCACGAAAATTTCTAGGCTGTTTTCACACGCGTCTCCTTGACAGCATTTGCAGATAATAGAGCACTTCAACCCTGTTTTCCTACATCCGCAGGCTCGACCGCACCCCTTTTTACACTTGCATGAGATGAATTTCAGGAGTGCTTCGGGTGCTGAATCTTTTGTTGTTTTCATTGGAATTAGTCTAATCTTGCTCATTTCTCAACCCCATTGCTCTGGATTCTCGTGTATGCCATACCAGGCCTGAACTTGGTGATAGGTCCGAAGAGAATGTTGCCATGCAGCTTCTGTTGTAAGAGATAATGCAGCAAGATTGAATTTGCTTTTCGTAACGTATCTTACAAAGTTTTTATATCGTAGAGAGCCCAAAATAATGACGTTTTGTTTGGAAACGTCGTAAAGAGTGATGAGAAAGCTTTCCCTCGCAGCAGTAATGACCTCTGGATCTGCGTTTCGTTCTTTGAAACCTATATTTGTTGATTTAAAAATTCGTTCTTCTCGAGTGTTTTTATAAATTTAATTTTTCCTACGTTGAAAAGAGTCGATGTAGTGTCACAAACGCTGATGGCATGTAGGAACAATATGTTGTCTGCTACTATTTCTCCATGTTGTAGACTTTGAGGAGAGTAAATTTTTTTAACAATTTTTCCTCTTCCTAGTGTGCGAAGGTAAACGTTGGGTTGAGATCTCGCCAGTGCTGTTAGCAGGACAAGAAGATCTACAAGTTCTCCTATTATAAATACAGAGTCGAATGATGCAGACACACTGATCGCTGTGAGAACGATCAATGTATCAGAATCTTCTGGAGCAAAGCGGTTGGAACCATCGACTCATCGAAATGTACGTCAGCGGAACTATTTTTATTTGAACGGCGAAATCTTTCTGCGCTCTTCGTACTTTTGCTAGCTGCGTTAATTGGATACCCATCAAATACTACGACTGCGTTGGATCCATAATGTGTTTAAGCGTACTGAACGTAGTTTATGCAGATCGACGCGAACGATTCGTTGCGGTGTCAAACGACTCTATGTAACAGATATTCGCCATCTATGACATACCTGCTACTTCCGAATTCAGTATCTCTTGGAACAAGCGTAAAAGCTTTGTAGAGTGATGATTTTGTGCCCTTGTGCATCCCTTCTTCGCTAAATGAAGCTAAAGGGAATGGGGCTAGCTCGAATTGAAGATATTCTTCCAGTTCTTCATTTGATTGTACATTTTATCAGAGATCATGTGTCCCAACACAATTATCATAACATAGCTGTAACCGAAATCTGGCTGAAACCTACCATACCTGACGCTCTAGTCAATATAGATGGATATTTCCTATTAAGAAATGATAGAG
>JAQQBS010001425.1:925652-939476 GCA_030347275.1 Microctonus aethiopoides
ATATTCACAATTCGCTGAGAGCATGTATTTTATCTTTGTCTGCTAATACAACTATTAATGAACCAGAATTTATGATTGTCGATATAGGTTTTACAATTAATGATAGTATTTTGTTTTCTTGTATCTACAGAAGACTTAAGGGAATTCTCTTCAATAGTTTTATAAGTGAATTTAGCAAGTACTACCCAAATTTTCGCAACGTTCTTATTGCTGGTGATATGAACTGTGATCTACAATCATTAAGCTTTGAATCTGAGTCTTTTAAAGATATGACCGCGTCTCTTGCACTTAAGATAATTAAATCCGGACCCACACATCATACGACCACATCACATACATGGCTTGATCTGTTTTTGGTTGATGACCTACTCAAGGTATCGAATTATAACAAATCTGATTCACCGTTCATCGCGGGGCACGATCTTTTGACGCTGTTGTATAATAACAATGCCTCGTCCACCGAGTTGAATAGGGTGTTGGCGGAATTATCGAGATCTCGATAACACTATTTTCAATAATTTAGTCAATGGCTAAGTTGACACCACTCCATGATTTATTTTCTTCGGAAGGACCACAACAACCAAACATTGAAGCTGCTATATCTAACTTAAAACTTTACATTCTCAAGAGTCTGGATCACGTGGCCCCGATTCATTGTAGACATACTGTCTTACCTAGAACGCAGTGGCTCACCACTGGCCTCAGAGCTAAGATCAAACGACGCAATCATCTGAACAAAAGATCTAATTCTGTACTTAAATATAATAAATTATCTAATGAATTAAAGCAAGCAAAGTGCAAATATTACTATGAAAAGCTCAAATCGATCACTGATTCAACAATATTGTGGCGTGAATTATTGTCACTCGGGCTAGTAAATAAGTCAATGGCGTCACCGTTCAGTTCTTTCACACCCAACCAACTTTTAAATATTCATTCAACGATTATGGATGACATTGAACATTGCACAGTCACTGATCTCCGAAATGCTGTTGGATTGATACCCTGTTCGAGTCCGCAATTGAGATTTTTCAAGGTTGATAATATTGAGGTACATCCGCTGATCTTATCTTCACTAACAAATGCGTACTTTGCTGGACCGGATTCAATTTCACCTTATGTCATGAAACAACTTGCTTTCACGCTCTCGCCGGTTCCAAAAACTATTTTCAACTATTGTCTTGATAATGCTGTGTTTCCAATAAAATGGAAACTGACGTATATAAAACCTTTACTGAAAATAAGTCAACCAAAATCACCTTCTGACACAAGGCCCATAGTTAACTTGTGTGAGTTTGCCAAACTTTTTGAATGACTGGTTCAAAGACAAATTATTCAATTTCTCGACAAAAACAATTTACAAGATCAATTCCAGTCGGGCTATCGTAAGTTGTACAGTACTCAGACGGCATTATTAAAGCTATGTCATGATATGAGGAATTCGGCTGACAATCGCAGAATAACGCTACTGGTACTGTTTGACTTTAGTAAGGAGTTTGATATGGTATCACATGCAGGTTTGCTGAACAAATTGGCATTAATTGGTTTTTCGTCTACAGCCTTGAAATGGGTTTACTCGTATTTGACTGGGCGAAAGCAATGCGTGGTGGATGTCACATCTATTTTGTTTGGTGGATCTAACTCGAGTACAAACTGTGTGGATGTCAACGCGGATGTGCCATAAGGCTCGGTACTTGGCCCCTTGTTCTTTTCTTTATATATCAACGATGTTAGTCGTGAACTGAAGTACACTAAACGCATTATATTTGCTAATGATGTTCAAATATATCTGGATTGTTTCCCATCTGAACTTGATGCAGCTTTCGTCAAGCTGCATGAGGACATACATGCTGTTGCGAGATATGCAACTGATAACAAACATAAACTAAATCTAACCAAGACCAAAATTATGATTTTAGGTAGTCCGACTTACGTAAATGCTATTGATGTGAATACTTTACCAGTTATTTCAGTGGGACACACTGTTGTGCCTTTCGTTAGTAACGTACGTAATTTAATGAATTGAATAGAAAATTACAACGACTCATCAACTGTGCCATCAGGTTCATCTTCAATCTAAAACGAGATGTACATATAAAACCTTACCGTCATAAACTAAAATGGCTGGATGTAAAAAATAGACGTGTTCATTTCATGTGCATAATGATGTATAGAATTTTACACCATGAGGCTCCACAGTATCTATTTGACATTTTTGAGGAGAGAAAATCAAATACTAGGTGCTCCTTGCGTATAGCTAACAATGAGACTTTACCCATACCTCTTCACCGCACTTCAATTTATTCCAATTCATTCCACTTGGCGGGTATTTACTTATGGCATTCGCTGCCAGCTGGAATAATTGGTTCAACGTCACTACCTATATTCAAGTTCAGGTTATTTCTATACTTATTAGATAAGGAGCTTGAGTTATTGTCTTCATTGTAACAGTGGGACACAAAATCACTTGATTCAAGTTTTTATCTTTTTTCTAGTTATTATTTGTTTTTATTCACTTTTATTTATATGTTATGAAGCTATCTTTTCTAAATTCAACTAACAGTATTAGCACTTATTCAATTCAATATTTCTATAAATTGATTTTATAGTAGTTGAATGATATATTATTCGATATTTTTTCTGTTATAGTTATAATCAAGTTCTATTTATTTTATTTACACTATTATATATTGTAATGAGGTGGCTTGCCACTAATTACTTTTATTTGCCCCCGAGCGTGTGTATTTGTATGTATGCGTAAAATTGTAAGAATGTATAAGTGTGTGAGAAGTGAGTGCGGAAAAGCGGTGGTCAACGTCGCCAATCAACTGCAGTGGTCATCACCGTCTATCAAAGGGAGCTCCGGAATATAGCCGAATTATATTCCAAATTACTATCAAGTGGGGCAATGGAATTTATAGACGATGGAAAGGGCAATAGTCTGAGAACGACGCTGCCGTAATTTTGTACTACACTTCCGACTGGAACGTGATAATGTAAGGATGAAAGCGTGTTGTGTGTACTCGAGGGGGAGGACATGTTTATTACTGAACAATGGTGCGGCTAAGTTTACACCGTCCGGAGATTGGAGGACAAACTAGAGTGATTAACCGTGAGGGCATAAGAAGTCGCGAGACATGCGGCGAGGTGTCAGGTAATCTGATGTTTGTTAATATCGACGAGATGAGTAAACGCCTAGAGACATTTACGGTAACATCATTGAGTCGCGCAACAGTATATTCACACGAGGTCGGAAAGTCAATGTGCGTATTTTATGTGTGAATGGACAATATGAAGCACTATCTCTGACTTCACCGCTCTACCAACACGTGTGTCAGGTGTGCGTTCCTGTGTGCCACGGCGAAGCCGCAACTGAAGGATGAAGTCGAGAGGAAAAGGGGAGGTCACCCGGATAAGAAGTGATTGTAACATTTGCGAATGTTATGATCGGACTGATTTGGCGAAGTAATGACCAAATAGCTAGTGGAAAATCGGCAGGGTGAATACCCTAACAGACTACTTCGGAGGTTCCAGCCAGCAGCAGAGCATACAACCATGTGCAGAGTCGGCGAGTCTAGTGTAGTGTGTTAGTATGGAAAGTATGGGTTATGTGAGTGTGAACAATGTTGAGTAAAGAATGTAAAGAATGAGTCAGTGAAACGAATTTAATTGTGTGTAGTCAAAATCGGGTCTTGTAGACCCATGCAGTGAACGCCACGCGCAAAGAGACGAGAGAAAAATAGAGTCAGAAAACAAGAAAATAGAGTCAGTAAAGAAAATAGAGTCAGTAGAAAAGTAGAGTCATTGAAAGTAAAATAAAGTAGAAGCAAGTAAATTATATAGAGTCAAAGTATAGAAAGAAGTAATATTGTATTCAAATATATTGGTTTGGCCCTTAGAAAAGGTCAAACCAATATCAAAATTACTGTAAACATTTTCATTATATTATATTTCATATTTAGAATCATTTCGGCCAATTGATAAATATCAAGGTCATTTTTATATCAATTAAATTATACCGTGTCCAAATTATTCGTATTATTATTATTTAGAAACATGCAATATTATTTTCAGAGCCGATAGAATTACCCCAGGATTCTATTAAGTATTTAAAACTGGGGTGGCATCCCTTGGAGAAGTAGTAAGATAAGTAAGTTGACGGTAACTCCGGAGTAGAGAATAAAATATCCGGACTCTAGCCTTTTTCAGGAAAGGCGGCCGTCACAATATATGGGGATCGAATATAGAAACAAACCAAACAACAAAGTTAGGTAGAATATGAAATAACGAATGTATTAGTTTATTGAATTTAGATGTACGTCTTCTACAAGCTTCAAATCAGACTTTTCTTAATGAACCGTTCTCATCAATTCCCAAAAACGAACTGCCCCTCTCCTCTCTCCTCTCTCTAATAGTCCTACTGGCGACACTCAGACGTAATTATGTACTCAATGATTGAAAAACTACATTAGCCCGTAATATATCATCCTTAAGTCTTTAATCGGTTTCGAACGACTGAAAATTAATAAATCTATTTAATGATATTTGAATGCTTAAATAATATGAAAAGAAACAATAACTCAAAATTGCCCATGTCTGATTGTCGTCATTAGTCTAGACGTTACTTAATTTCCTGCATTCTACATATATGTAATGTTATGTCAATAAGCATGTACATTATCCCATAGTTGTTTCCTATGGCATAATAAACTTTTTATCTATCTACCTATTTATCTATCTTTGATTGCTTAGCGACACACATTCTTTGCTATAACAACAGCGGATCAACGGGGACGACAGTGTCTTTGATTTTAATATTGGTGTTGACAATTGCGAGAAAATTTGTACCGTAAATTTGTTATGCGGAAATGAATAAAAAACATAGTACTGATTAATCAATCTGTTAAATAAATTAGGTATAGGAAGAATAAAGAACAAACCTGAAGATCTACTAACTAATATATTTTGGATAATCGGTACACAAACATATGACAAAAAACGGTTTTTACAACGTGTCGACTTGAACGACAGAAAAATACAAAGTAGAAGTAGGTTGATACGCCACCAAGCGTCGCTGTGTCGACTTACTGAATTATACAGAAAATCTTAAATACCTACTACAATACGCACAAAAATTAAGGGAGCAAAAAAAAATTCCACATTTTTCGGTCATTTTTGAGGGGCTGTATTTCAGTGAAAAATGGTCGGATCGACAATCAAAAAAAAAAGATTTTCAAGCTTGTAGATTCTAGTTTTCAGATTTTTCAAAGAAAAATTTTTAGGAGCAGCAGTTTTCATGTAATCCTTGGAGAAATGGGAAAAAAAAAATTTGCAAATTTCTCACATTTTGAAGTGAAACTTCTTAATCGACTTCTGAAACGTTAAACGTTAATTGTTGTTAAACTTCAATTGTTAAATGTTAATTGTTGAACGTTAAATAACAATATGAAGGGGGTACCCCGACGCATGCGCAGTAGCAATATTTCCTTCTCCATAATGAAAATACATAGACAGCATAACATAGATAGTGCGCATGCGTCATAGATCCTCACCTCAGATGAGGTTAGATTTAAAATTTAACACTACAATGAAAAGGGAATATGTACTTGACGCATGCGCAGTAGTAATATTTCCTTTTCCATGATGAAAATACATAAACAGCCTAACATTGATAGTGCACAGACGTTATAAATGCTCATCTCAGATAAGGTGAGATTTAAATTTTTATTATACTAATACAAAAAGCGAATCGAACAAATAATGGAAGAAATGACGAAGTTAAATAATAATATTAATAATAATAATAAATATATCTTAAAATATAATTTTTTTTTAATAATAATAATTATTGAAAACAACGAATTGGGAACTCCCTCTGCCACGCCCACCGCGCCCACCTTGCCAATCCCGTCTATCGCGTCAATTATTTAACCAATATGGGGCCCTTTTATTTTGTCCAGGACCCCGAGCCCATCTGTTTGCTGAAAAATAAATTTTTTTTATTCAACAAAATTGTTAATACAAAAATTTTTTATTATATATAATTGTAATTGATAAGCTCAAAAATAATAAAAGATTAGATGGTATTAATACAAAAAAAGAAAAAGTGGACTGTCAATTGTTTAAAAGGATTTTTGCTGGGTCGTTGCTCAAGATTTTTATTCTAGAAATAAATGCACGTGGTGATGGTTGAGTTTACATATAAAAAATATAATATCGTATTTATTTAAAAATGATATCACTTGAAAACACAGCACAATAGTTTGAATTAATAGACGCTATAACGATGTGGATGATAATTACTGATGACTGATTAGAACAAATGTGATAATTGAATTAATAAAAATGATGAAATGCGTGTATCACCGGTGCACATGCACTTCTTCCACGTAGTTGTAAATCACGCAGACCGGCGAATTGATTATTTCCCCGATTAATAATCGATGTGATACTTAATCGTATTGATTCTTCTCTTGATGTGATTAGACTTGTTGGTGTAGCTGATTGATTAGTTCTTCGTTGATAATGTTAGTCACAAAATGTTGAAAAGATAATCTTCAATTATAATGAACATATCTGTATGTCCGAACACGTTGAGTATTACTTTTCGATAGAGAGAACGAAAGTAGTTCCCTTGTAACATGCATGCTGATTGAATATGCGTCAGTGACCTTAGACGATTAATGTAATTTGGTCACTGCGCATCTGCTGTTATGCGCAACAAGTGTGCGTAGATGATCAGTGACTGTGCCTCTATTGTATTAATACGCACGTTGCAATGGGATAGTGAATAGCACAATAGGCGATGCACTCAAAAGTCGCACTAACGAATAGTGCACAATGTCTTGTGACTTGGGAGGTGCTGCCCTGCATTGATCAGCTGTAGAATTAATTGTTTGAATTCGCAAAATTCCGACCACCATCAACGACGTGTTGTTGATTAACATTGATCTGTTCTGAACTTGATGAAATTGGAAGTATAGCCAGCTTGGCAATGGGTCGTACTAATGTTGTTGTTGTTGTTTTTAGAGTAACCACTCGTTAATCCATCCGTTCCTGGATGTAAGTGTGTGATCCTTGCCAATGGCCATTTCAATGGTGGACAACGTTCATCGGTGATTAGCACTAGTGATCCCACTTTAATTTGATTTGATGGATGATGCCACTTTGAAGTTGATAAGTGCCGTTGTAAATATTGTTTGGACCATGTTGACCAAAAAAATTGAAATCTCTGTCAAATGAATTGCCATCGTGATAATCTCGTTTGCTTCAACTCTAATAATGATGGCTCTGATATTGCTTAGATTGGTTCTCCAATTAAAAAATGACCTGGTGTTAATGCTGATACGTCATCTGGGTCATCTAATAATGGCTCTAATGGTCTTGAGTTGAGTACTGCTTCAATTTGGGCCAACAGAGTGATTAGATCTTCAAACGTCAAAGTAGTATCTCCAATTGTTCTGTGCAAATGATACTTTACTGATTTGACCGCATTTTCCACCCATATGTGGAGCAGCTGGTGGGTTGAACTTCCAGTTTGTACCATCATTAACAAGGCTGGTGATGATTACATTGTTTTCACGCACTCCTTTCGTGAATAATGCTGACAATGTGTGATCTGCTCCTTTAAATGAAGTGCCACAATCACTATATAACGTGGTGCAAGCACCTCGGCGTGCTGTGAAACGTTTGAACGCAGCTATGAACGCATCTGTTGAATAATCACTGACTGCCTCAAGATGTACTGCAGAAGTGGAAAAACATACAAAGATGCACAACCATCCTTCGTGCTGTTTTGCTCCTCTACCTTTCCATGATCTGATAGTGATTGGACCTGCGTAATCCACCCCAGTGTGTGAAAATGCTCTTGAGGGTGTGACTCTGGTGGATGGTAGTTGACCCATTTGTTGTTGTGCTCGCACGCCACGTTGTCGAGCGCATGATATGCAGCGTAATATATGTGATTTCACTGAACGTCTTCCACCAAGAATCCAGTAAGCGCTTCTGATGTAGGTCAATGTGAGTTGTGTTCCGCCATGTAAAGTTTGGTGATGCGCATCAGTGATGATTAGATCAGTGAACTTTGATTGTTTGGGTAAGATAATTGGATGAATTGCCTCAAGTTCCAGTTGTGATTGGTTCAGTCTTCCCCCAACTCGAATAATACCTTGAGTGTCGATGTAGGCAGTCAATCGATTGAAGGGATGAGTTGATTGCAATTGTGATCTCTCCAAAAGCTATAATTCGTTTTTGAAGTACGCTGCTTGTGTCGCTTTGATCCAGAATACTCTTGCATTGTTCAGTTCGTGCGGCGTGATATTTTTTGCAAGTGTAGGTGATGGCATAATAATAAATTACAATTTTGACATCATAATTGTGACGATTGAAATTTTGTAATTTATTGTATTATCAAGATAGGTGTGAATAAAAATATATTACATCAATACATACATTATATGCATATAATTATATTGCTGTAATCCAGATAATTTCATATTATCAATGTTATATTAAATATGTAAATATATAATGACGTGTTTGAGATTCAGCATCCTGAAATACACATATTTCTATGTAACAAACAGTGCTAGTGATTTTCGTTTTTTATTTTGTTTATAAACTAACAAATCATCATAACCTAATTTTGTAGTGATTGTGCTTAGTCATTCAGAAGTTCTGAAAGATTTAAGATAAATATAAATAAAGTAAACTGCTTATTCCAAGGTATATAATTAAATCATTTCTATTTAAAGATTTGTGTTAGAAAATTACATTTCTTCCTTTGGAATCAAAAATTTATTTCTATTCTTTTACAGTAATTGTGTATGTGTCAACTGTCTCAAATTTCCAAAGGATTTCAAAGGAAATAAATGCTTATATTTAATTCGAGGTATAATCAGATCTTTCCTTCATAAATAAGTGTGATATTTTTATGAAAAAACTTGAAAATTATATTGTTTATTATATAATACATAAATTCGATTCTTTTACAGTGATTGTTTGAGTGTATAGATTAGTTGAAACTTCGTGAGGTTTCCAAAGAAGATAAATCGAGCTATTCATTTCAAGGTATATCATTCGTATATAAAAAAATCGGGTGTGAGTTCACACGCGGTAGAAGTGAAACTTAGTATTCTGATTAATTTTTGAGAAAATATGATGAAAGAGATTGAGAGAGTGCGATTGATCGACCAGATTTTTTATTATTACTATTTATTTTTTATTACTTAAAGTAACATTTTACTAAAAATAGAAATTTTTCGATTCAATGTAAACAAATAATTTGTTTTCGTTTATTTTACATTTTTACAAAATAGATAAAATTACATCATACATCAACATTACTATCATTATTGCTTATTTCTAAACTTGACACTAGTGGCTTATGATAACTAAAATACGACACGAATGTTTCGGTTTTAATTTTATTCAAAAACCTTTTAAATACTGCGTCTATTGTAGTTCCTGATCTTGTTGTCGGTTTGGTTTTTTCATTCGACATTTTCAAGCCGAAGGTATCATCTAAGAAATCTACTAAAGGTTTTGAATTAAGTTCTGCAAAATTTATATTGAAATCTCCACTCAAAATCATTGATAATTCATGATATTTTTTTCGAAGTATCTTTGACACCTCCGGTGTGTATTTAACTAGGTTTTCATGGATAAATTCTATTATATCATTTACTGATGTATTCGGAGAAATATATATAGCTACAATTACAATTATTTGACCGTCAGCAAACATACTATGACAAGCACACATTTCTCCTACATTAGAAATATGCACAACAGATAATGATTGATTCTGTTTTGTTGTTATATCTATTTGTGGAGTAATTATATGAGTACTGACATTACTATTGTGATATATTGCTACTCCACCAGCTCTAATATTACGTTTAAATTTACCCATGAGGTCAAAATTAGGAATAACAATATGATCATCGTTATTTAGCCATGTCTCCGAGAGTATCAAGAAATTGGACTTCATTGCGATTCTGTCAGAACTTATATCTGCGACATGAGCGTGTAGACTCTGACAATTGAAGGAGAAGATTGATAATTCTGATCTCTTCGTTATGAAATCTGTTATCAATCCTCCAATTGTTTGCAATCCGCTCAATGAGAGCCTTCGAAACTCCGCTTGTAATTCATTCAGAGATGTTACTATTCGTCGCCCATGATTGAATCGCGGATTATCATTTTTCGTTACAATATATAAGCCTTGAATACTAGCAACTCGGGATAATGCAACATACACAAGCTGTTGACGGTGAGATAGATCATACTCATTAAGGTGGCCGTTATTTTGGCTTCGGTAAAATTTTTTCAACGCCTAGCAACAAAACGAATCAAGATATAAAAAAAAAAATCTGTGTAAAACTCGGACGCGCTGGGATAAGTAGAACAGGTGCCATTGAGCAGTTTAATTTTCAAAAATACATGAATTTTCTTAATGGTTACAGTGAAATATTTCTTAGTCTTATAATATTAATTAAAAAATCTGGAATTTGGTACATCGATTATACATATTAAAAGGATCAAAATATATTATTTACTGATTTTTTTTTCATCAATTATGAACAGTCGTGAGTAGATTGAAAAATTAATAAAAAAATTGAAAACGAACGGAGCGGTTTGGCCAGATTGTGGCGGAAAATCAAAGCAGTGAATTAATTATCGAAGCGGATTTGTTATGCTAATAATAATATAATAGTTGTGTAATGTGTATTGAATGCTTCGATATGATATTTTTTGTCTTGAACTTACGAGAAGATTTTTCAACCGTATATAGTGGCAAAAATACAAAATGTAGTGCAAACGAATAGTTCGAAATTTGGTCGTGGCGCTTCGTCCACTCCTTTTTACCGACTGAGTATTACCGACCGAGCATTACTGACCGCGTCGGTTTACTATTGTTGAGCATAGAAAGAAAATATATCACGTGAAATATTTACGTTTCTGCAAATTTATTGACAACAAACAACAGATGTGCTGGCAATTATGGCCCACATTTTTTTAATTGGTGACGTAAGTTCCCAAATAGTTGGGAATAAATTGCCAACAGAAAAACAAGTTTTGCGAGTACTTTTTTTCAACATCCGTCAATTGAAGTATTCTTTACGCCAAAGTGCTACGTTGGTTGTGAAAGAGGTATGGATTTTTTGGAAAAAAGCTGGAATACCGGTGCAAACGTTACATAGATGCGTCGAAAAAGGGGAATCTCTGTACAATTGTTGGCGATCCCTTCAAAAATGAGCTGGCAAAAAATCTAATAAACTGAAGGAATTGGATTTCAAACGGCGCATCGATTTGTTGTTCGACATCGCTTGTTCTCCAGAAGCTTTACAAGGCATTGACGAAAGAATAATGGTCTTTCTAACCAACCAAAGAAAACCGGAACGTATTGGGTTCATTGGTGACATTCAAACGATCTATGATGAAGAAATGGATTCCATACAAGAAAGGCGCAGAAAAGCAAAATATGAACGAGAGAAAAGTACAATCGGTATGAATATTCATTTCTCTTATACAATTTTATTGTAATTCTAAAATAATAATTGTGGTTTGAAATTTTTCTGTAGATAATGTTGTCCAATTAGTTGACAGCAGTCAAAGTACCCGCACCGACAGTCAGGCGAGTAATTTTTCGTCAGATCGTTTTGATCTGAACGACGAGGATGCGGGACCGTCACGTCCGAAGAAATCTCGGGGCACGGTCAACATTTTAACTGACAAACTGGTTGCAACTCTCGACAAATGTCTAATTTCTGTTCGAAACGCAGTACGAATTGTATCTGCAGTAGCTGAGGTTGCGATCTTAGCACCCTGATACTCAACAGAGTCTCGATTCATGAACAGCGGGAAAAAATACGTACAAAGCTAGCTGGACGTATTAAAGAGTTATTTCCTTTTCGGATCGACGTGCTGTCGTTCTCCATTGGGATGGGAAACTGCTCGAAGACGCATCTCGAATGAACAAAGTTGACCGCTTGGCTATTGTGGTATCGATTGGAAAAATTGGGCACATTTTATCGATTCCAGCCTTGGACGATGGACACGGTTCAACGCAAGCTAGTGTGATTGCCGAGGTAAATAAAGTTCACTATTATACGCGGTTATGGATATTTGATAGAAAAAATACCCATTGTCGAATATGAATTTGCAATAAAATCAAACATTATCATATTATAACTGTTTATAGTAATTATTCGAGTAATTATATATTTTCACAGGTTCTTCGAGACTGGGGGTTGAGCGACACCATTCAGGCTATCTGTTGCGATACGACCAATGCCAATCTCGGCTCAAGAAATGGTGCCGCAGTGCTTCTGGAACAAATTTTAAATCGAGATTTGATGTACCTACCCTGCAGGCACCACATTTTCAAATTGCCAACTGGCCAAAAATCGATCAGCAAAGATTTAAAGTTGGTACAGAAGACGAAAGAATTTCAGCAGTTCTACAAAGTCACCTTGAAAATGTACATTTCATGATAGATTGGCTCTTGAAATCAGAAGTACAACCACGCGATGATTATAACGAGTTGCTGTTATTGTGCCTTATTTTCATCGACAAAGTCCCTCGCGAACAGGTAAAATTTTACAAGCCAGGTGCGTTTTCTCGCGCTCGTTGGATGGCGAAGGCGATTTATTGCCTAAAGATTTTCCTATTCCGTGAAGTATTTCGTTTGACACCATCCGAGCACAAATCACTGGCTGAAATTTGTATTTTTATCGTTATTATATACATTAGACCATGGTTCTTGGCTCCATTGCCAGCTGCCGCTCCCAATAATGACCTCGATTTTTTGAAAAGAATGTACGAGTACAACAGAGTCAATCCTATTGTATCTCAAGTTGCACTAAAAAAAATGTCTAACCATCTTTGGTACCTGAACGCCGAAAATGCCGCCATGGCATTTTTTGATGACGCTGTTTCAGTTGAAATCAAGAAAAAAATGGTCGAGAAAATAAAAAGCAAAGGGATTAAACCTGACAAAGAAAAAGATGTTTCCAAACAGTATCAGGTTTTCCAGTCGGATGTTACTTTTCTGCTCGATAAAGACATTGATTTCTTTATTAGTCCCGAATCTATGGCGTTTTTTGAACGATTTCAAATTGATTGTACTTTTCTCGACACCGATGTATCTGTTTGGGACTTGAACGAGAGTTATCAAATAGGTGCACAATTGATAAAAAAATTAAGAGTCTGCAATGATATAGTGGAACGAGGTATCAAACTTATCACCGATTATAACAATCGTTTGACTTATGATGAAGATCAAAAACAATTTGTTCTTCAAGTTGTCTCCGAATATCAAAAAAAATTTCCTAATGTAAACAAATGTACTTTACTTCAATCATTTCACAGATGAACTTATATTACTTATGTAATATTTCATGTAAAGGTACGAATTTGCGGTACGCAATTGATGAAAAAAATCAGTATATAGTATATTTTGTACCTCTTAATATGTATAATCAATGTACCAAATTCCAGATTTTTTAATTAATAATATAAGACTAAGAAATATTTCACTGTAACCATTAAAAAAATTCATGTATTTTTGAAAATTAAACTGCTCGGTGGCACCTGTTCTACTTATCCCAGCGCGTCCGAGTTTTACGCAGATTTTTTTTTTCATATCTTGATTCGTTTTTTTGCTAGACGTTGAAAAAATTTTACCGAAGCCAAAATAACGGCCACCCTAATACTCATACACAATTTCATTGAAAATATATTCCTGGGATTTGTGTATTGTTATCGCACATGCTGAGACTATTGGAAAATGATTTCGTTTCACGACAACTGTTTTGTTGG
>JAQQBS010001425.1:939576-952747 GCA_030347275.1 Microctonus aethiopoides
CAAAAATGTCGCAACAGTTGTACGGTCAGTTAAACAGCCGGTTGAACAGTGGTAGCGGTAGACGAATTAGGCATAGGCGAAATAGCCAAAAATGCCTAGTAATTTAATTGACCAATGCACGCGATGCATTTTGTCAGATTGCGCCATCAGGGTCAAAAATGAGTGACCACAATTAATGGCGTCAATTCAAATTGATTAGTTGCGTAGATCTTTCTCGAACAGATGCATTTAATTTAATGTTCATATCTTGTTGGTTTTTAGACTGCAATTTAATCGATGTGATAGCATCAGATAGATCTTTATTAAATAACGTTTGCTGATTGATGAAAACATTAAGTGAAGTCTTAATTGACCATAAAGATGATCCCGAGGATAATTTTGAAGATGTTAGTGCAGATGGAGTCAATGGTGAAGATGACTGCTTGTGAGTCACATCTTTAGAATGCAATTCATTCGGCATTGTTATGCTTAAATTTTGAAAGCAACACGAGTTAGCAGTACGATAAGAGAGATAAATACGACTGCAGCTAGGATGGAATCGCTGTAAGCATATACTGCATTGACGATATTCACGCACTAAAAGTTGTTTACATCTGGTGCATTCAGTTGACATGCGTCGACTGTTATTACCGACTGGGTTGTTAGACACTATAAATTAGTTCAGCGGTGATCCACACAAGTGTTGTAGTAAAATAATTAGTAATACTGTAAATTAGTTCAGCGCTTATCACATAGATGCGTTTTTCTAATAGTACCAGCAGATCGCCTTATTGTTGTCTAGGAACATGCGCAACTACATGCGCTCAGCGATGAAATGTTGGTGATGAGTTAGCCAAAATATTTTAGGTTAGAATGCAATCGTATTTTGCAAACGATCTTTCATTTACTTTAAAAAAGATAAAGACTCCTTTTACAGCAAATGAAAGCCCAGAAAAACAAGCTTAGTAATCTGCAAACAAAAAGCCCGGAGGCAGCACAGCAGCAGAAAAAATTTCACAAATAGTAAGAGCAACAAGAAAGACGTGAGCTATACTAACACACACACCACTCTCCCGAAGAGAGAGAGAGAGAGTCTCATAGTATAATAAAATAGTAGGCATGGTGTGATAATACATAAAGCTGCTTATGTATATTTACTTGTTAATGTCAAATCGAAATCTGTAGTGTTTATTATTCTATCAAAATATTTTTTAATTTCTTCAATAAATTTTATTTTGTATATTATATGATACTCTATGATATTAAGTAGAAATTAAATACAAAAAACAAATGATCTGGCACTCCGGGAGTGCCGGCAGAAGTGAAAACTTGAACATTAACGTTGTACATTTTTTAATATTTTGGAATGGTTAGGGAATAATTTCGGACGAACTTTTTCTACAAAAATAAACAAATGATCAGCATTCAACAGTAACCATCACATTCAGCATGGTGAGCGATAAATTTCTAGTGCGCAGGCGCCACGCACTAGATGCTCCCACCACATCACTGCCGTGCATGCACGTAGCAGCCTGTAGTACAAACACACACGCACACTCACACAAGTGCCCCGTGCCGCTTAAACGAAACAGCCAGCAGGCATACATTTTCGGTGCGCTACAGAAAGAGAGGGGGTTCCTCTCCTACGCCGGCAGTCTACCCTCCCTACATCTTACGAATTTTCGATCAGCATCACGTGACCCTGACGCGAGTTCAACATTTTCTACCCATCTAAAAAAAAGTGCACAACGCCGCTAAAGAAGTTTTCACTTCAAAAAAAAATCGAAGTAATTGATAATAATCTCACAGAACACGTTATTAATTTAGGGATATGTGAAGATACGTATGGTTTGAATTTCATTTATCTATTGGATATTTTCCTTTCAAATGACATTTGAAATAAAATTACATATATTTGATTGGCAATAATTTCTGAAATGGTTTTAAACAAATTTTCTTGAGAAAGACGGCAGGACATCTCGGATTACTTACACTGCTTCAACAGGGGGAAAAGGAGGAAGAGCCGTATATTAACATCAATACAGAACACGAAAACTAATAGAGCAATATAGATAATTGTTGAATACGATGACTAACGATCCATCTACAGTTACAAGGTCTTCTGCAAATATTCACAATTCTACAAGCAACATTGTAGGATCGATTCCATCGAAGAAGAGAAAAAAAGCTGCAGAATATCAGGGAGAATACCGAGTACGTGAGAAGGCGAAACGAGATAGACTTTTAGATGATTTGGCAACTGCTGGTCCATCAACTTCAGCTGGGGAATCTATTTATGCTGATTCATCGATTGCTATTAATCCATCAATCACTGCGAGTATTGATGCTGGTTCTATGAATCCAAATAGGAGAAAAACAGCCGCAGACTGTCAACGTGATTATAGAGCACGGGGAAAAGAAAAACAAATATCTGAAAGAATGGTGGTACAATCTACAGTTATAGAGTCTGCTGCAAATAATGATACTTATACAAATTACGTTGTTAAATCGAATCCATCGAAGAGAAAAACATCTGCAGAATATCAGGGAGAATACCGAGTACGTAAGAAGGCGAAACGAGATAGACTTTCAGAGGATTTGACAATTACTGGTCCATCAACTTCTGTTGGGGAATCTATTACTGCTGATCAATCGACGGTTATTAATCCACCAATCACAGTTAGTACTCATGTTGGTTCTATGAATTCAAATAGAAGAAAAACAGCCGCAGAATATCAACGTGATTATAGAGCACGGGAAAAAGAAGAACGAAAATCAGTGAGGAAGGCGACACTATCTACGACTGTCAACGAAAATTCAATTGAGAATTTTAATGAAAATATCACTAATTCCTCCACTGATAATAATACAAACAATCCAAAACTCTCATACGCTCAATTCAATCAACATCAAAAAGGACATGAGTATATTAGAGTCAAATTTACAGAAAATAATTTCGGATTTGCTTTCTCAGTATGTGATCGATTATGGTTTAAATACGATTTTACAGCACTCTCTTCGAATATTGATGAACAAATTCTGGATACAATTTTACCAAATGTTCCAAAAAAAAATTTGAAATTATGTGCAACATGTCTTCAATCGTTGCGGCAAAAAAAAATATCAACTTATGCAGTTTATAATGGTTTCAAATATCCACCAAAGATTGAGAATCTACCACCGTTGAATATCATAACACAGTGATTAATATCACCTCGAATACCGTTTATGCAAATAAAACGTTTGAGACATCTTCACGGTCAATACGATGTATATGGACAGATAATAAATGTGCCTGTGAATGTGGAAACGATGGTGAAACGCCTGCCACGTAATATGAATGATGATCATGATATTAATATACCTATAAAAAAACGGAAAATTCACAAACCAAGCTTGGTTAATAAAAGGACAGTCCGAGCATGGTTAAATTTCCTTAAGGATACTCCACTATACCAGGATATTGAATTCGACCAGTCATTTTTGAATACTTCTGTAACCGATGGAGAAATACTAAATGACGAAATAAGTGAAGAGATTACAATAGAAGATAGTCTAGTTGCTCAGCAATAAACGCTGTTATGGGACGAAGATAAATATTTGCGACTTGCACCTGGAGAAAATCAACTTCCAAAAAAGCTGTTATTTGATGAATACACCGAGGAATTATCATTTCCAGGAATATATCTTGGTCACATGAGAGCATTCCGAGATGGATTATTAATTACACCCTTTCAAATGGCAACTAGTGAAATAAGACGAGCAGATCGACGAGGGGTTACTCCTCGTCATTTGCTGTACATGGCTGCGAAAAATATGAGACTTCGTATTGTTTCATCTTTAACTATCGCCTTCAAATTTATTGGCAGTGATACAAGAGTGACGAAACATCAAATCCAATCCGAACAGTATGTCAACAATTGCCTTGGCACAAATCTAGCATTCTTGAAATCGATAATCAATTCTGTATATTATTGGTCACAGCGCAAAAAAGATCTTTTTGCCATGATTCGACAATTAGGCAAGCCTACGCTTTTTCTCACAATGAGCGCAAATGAAATCGGATGGATCCCACTGTTGCAACTGCTGCAGGGAATGAAGGATGGGAAAATTATCTCTGAAGATGAAGCTACTAAATAACATTGGTTACAAAAAAGTACACTAATCAACGAGGACGCTGTCACATGTGCTATCTATTTCGACAAATTGGTGAACACGTTAATGGTTCTTTTACAAACTAGAGAGTCTTGTCCATTTGGAAAATATAGAGTGAAAGACTTTTTTAAACGAATCGAATTTCAACATCGCGGAAGTCCTTACGCCCGTATTTTACTCTGGTTGGAAAACACGCCGAATAATGCATTGGCCGAAGACAAAGAAATAGCGATTTCTTCGATCGATACTTCAATTGCAGTATATACGTCAATAGCATATAATAATGTAAAATTTCAAACTCATAAACATACATTTACATGTTATAAAAAGGTGAGAGGTAACCAACCTCAAAAATGTCGATTTGATGCACCTTTTCTGCCTTCTCGATCAACTCAAATACTAGTTCAGATGAATAAAGAAGAGCCGAATTTCGCCAATTATGCCGAACATTACAAGAAAATTAAATTTCAATACGAAATAACTAATTACAACAATATCGATGACTTCTATCAAGACAATAATATAAATTCAGATGAACACTATTATAAAATAATTTCGGCGAGAATCAACCGACCGCGTATTTTATTAAAACGAGAACCATCAGAGAAATGGCATAATCCATTCAATCCATTTCTGTTCAATATTTTGAAATCGAACATGGATTTGCAGTATATATTGGACAAATATTCTTGTGCGATGTACGTAGTGGACTACGTTAATAAATCAAATCGAGGGATCAGTAATTTACAAAGACAAATCATTGATATAACCGAAAAATATCCGGATTTTGAAGTGGTTGAAATCACTAGGAAAATGAGTGTCGATTTATTGAATTCAGTGGAAATTTCAAGCCAAGAAGCAGCTTGGTGGTTGCTCCGTAAACCGATGTCACAAGCATCTAAATCGGTAATATTCATCCCAATATCATGGCCTACAGATCGGCAAAGATTAAAAAAACACGTAAGGAATTGGCAGAGCTAAATGACGAGTCCACTGACATTTAGAAGGATAATCTTATCGACAAATATGAACAACGACCCGAGGAATTAAATGATCTCACTCTTGCTTTATTTTGTGCGCGATACAAATGTAAGACTAACAACGAATACAAGAAATTATCTATTCAACATATTATAAGATACATAAATTATAATACGACAACTTAATTCGAAGAATATAGAAGAGAAATGGTGATGTTACACATTCCTTTCCGCAACGAAGAAATAGAATTTCTTTCTGAGTCGAAATTTCTTCAAATTTATGCTGACTATAAGAATATCATCTCAAAACGTCGCAAAGAATTCGAGTCCAACATCAACATCGAAGAAACCATGAAATTATGTGATACAATTGTATCGTGAAGAAGAAAATCTGATGCAACAAAACAATCAAAAGGTTCCAGAGGCGGTCCCGGAGCCCTCACCGTTTAACAACATGTATACAGATCCCGATTCAAACATCAACGATGACCTTCTCTTAGCATCTTTGAGCAGACTACAAGCGATTGCGAAGCGAAGAGAAAATATAATGCCAAATGAAGAATTTTGTGAACTTATGCAATTGACCAATATTGATCAACGATCGATTTTACTTCAAATTATTCATCATTTAACATCAGAAAAACTTCAGCCATTGTTGTTATTCCTGACAAATCCAGCTGGATGTGGAAAAACTTTTGTGATTTGTCTAATCATGGAAATTTACAATAAATATGCAACCACCAATGCACATTGCAATGCATATCTCACCTGTGCATCAACTGGAAAAGCTGCCGTAGCAATCGACGGTACCACAATTTACACTGCTCTGTCATTATCCACCAAAGGAGATTATGGTTTAAGTTCGGAAGCATTACAACAATTTAGATCGCTATTTCAACACATTCGTTTAATTTTGATTGATGAAGTTAGTATGGTAGGAGCGGAACTTTTAGAACGAATTGACGGAAGGTTGAAGTTGATAAAAGGTAAATTCGATGCACTTTTTGGGGGACTGGACGTCATACTAGTTGGAAATTTAAGACAACTTTCACCTGTCAAAGCCACATCAATTTTCAAACAATCGAAACATTATATTGGCTCACAAACTTGGCATTCTTTCAAACTTCATGAACTGTCACACGTCATGCGTCAATCGAATGTTGTATTTTTCACTATTTTAACAAAAATAGAAAATGGAGATCAGTTGGATGACGAAGAACTTACGTTGGTGGAATCAAGATTTGTGACAGAAGAAGAAGCTAATGAATTATGCCCGTACGGAATACGTCTGGCATATTCCAATCAAACAGTTCAAAAATATGATCAGGAAATTTTAGAGAATCACCAAGATCAGATTTTATCTGAAGCTGTAAACTTCATATCCGGTTATGAAAATAATGAACAACTAGAGAGTGCACGTAGAGCACTAGAAAAGAAGAAATCGTCAGCTAACACTGGTTGGCTGCTACAACGTTTAACGCTCGTCATTGGGCAATATTACATCATAACGACAAACATCGCAGTTGCTGATGGATTAGTCAATGGCGCCATGGGAAAATTGAACCACGTCGAGAAAAACGACAATGGACAAGTTACTTGAGTATGGTTAATATTCCCAAATTCTGAAAAAACTGGGGTAAAAGCTCGTATAATATCACGTTCATTCATTATAGCGAACAACATCAATCCTCTCGCCGTTCCAATTCGTTGACGAAACGCTATCATTCATCATAATAGACAAAGAAGTATATCAGCTAAAAGAAATCACTTTCCACTTGCACCAGCTTGTGCATTGATGATTCATAAATCGCAAGGGGGCACTTTTAATGAAGTTGTTTATTATTATGAAAAAATACAATCTCAACAGTTAGTTTATGTCGCAATGTCGAGAGCCGTTTCCATTGGTGGTTTATATATAATTCCTGTTAACAAACATAAAAAATTTTATCATGGAAAAGGTAGTAACAACCGCTCGTGCGCCGTTTTGCGATATGAAATAACGAAATTACGTAAAAATCGAATTGTCACTTTGGATAAACAATTATTTGATTGTATTAGCATGAGAAAAGATTTATCAATCATATCATTCAATTGCCAGAGTCTTCATGCTCACGCAAATGGTTTTATGGATAGAGTTTTTGAAAACATAAATATTTTAATGTTATCAGAAACGTTTATGAATGATAATGAACCTCCGATATCGATACCTAATTTCGAGTTAATTTCAAGATTTCAACGCAGTGAGGTTAGAAATTCTGGTGTTGCCATTTATCGACATGAAAAAGACAACCATTGTTTTATCACTCCACATTTAGAAATTAAGGCTCCTTACAACAGCAATACTGACGTGATGATATCAACGTTATCAAGAATTGGAGACTTATGTGCAGTAGAGTGTAGAATTAACCCCAGCGATAATGATAGTCCGAAATTAATTTTAATAGCTATTTATATATCACCAAATGCTGCAATGATGGATATTAAGTTTTTTATCAGCAATTCATTATTATCGTTATCAACTGGAGGTTCACAAGCTCTGGCAGATCATATTGGAGATCTTGTAGATTATTGCAAACAGCCGGTCTTTCGCGCGGGAAATTTCAATGTTGACTTTTCGTTGCCAGAAGCAGAACCACTACTAAAATTTCTCAAAGAAAATTTTTCATTGGAAATGATAAATGGTAGAGATGATCCAACAACTAAAGGGGGGACTTCTATTAATGCAGTTTTTGCAAGGAATATACCTCAAATAGATATTAAACATTTTATATCTTAATTTAGTTATCATAATTCAATTGTTAATATTATAGATATGAATGACCCGCCACTCGAAAATTTTAATTTAATTCAATAAATGATTGTAAAAAATGACTATTTATAATAAGGTTTGCATTAAAATGTAATACTGTAAAAAAATAATTAAAAATATAAAATCATTTAAAATATATAATAAGGTTTGCATTAAAATGTAATACTGTAAAAAAATAATTAAAAATATAAAATCATTTAAAATATATAATCTTTGTTTTTATATTTTATTATGTGAAGTTTCACTTCATCTGCGCGTAGGAACTTCACGCATCATTTTTTTTTTTTTTAAATTTTATTTTTAATTATTTCACAAAACTTTTGCAAAGAATAAATTTGTCGCACTAAATCTGGTGAGTGGAATTTTTTGAGATGAGAAATCAAAATTCGGTATTATATAATAATATTATAACTATATAAACAGGAATAGTATTATGCTTGCACTCTGAGACATTTTCATCATTATTATGATACGCAATAGTTTTTGGAAAAGGGGGTTAGGACAGCCATTTACATGTTTACAGAGAATCGCCCATTTAGGTACTCACTATTTTCTAAAAATAGAAATAAAAAGCAGAAAAAAGATAATTCAAAAAATGAATTTATATGTGCTGTTTTTATGTGATAATCATATATAACATGAATTGAATAACAACATAAAAACGACGCGGAACAATAATTTTATACTTTTCGTAAGGACTGTACGTTAGGATATGCCATTTTTGGGCAACTTTTTTTTTTCATCAAAAAATCGGGTTAAAAACTTACTGGTTGGTAAAAAAACAAGCCTATTTGAAGCGGAGCTCTTAATTTTAATATTTAAAGGTGGCTGTTCGGAATGCACGTTTTTCCAAATAAATGACATGTGAAAAAAATTTTTCCCATGCTATTTAAATGTGCACATTTACGTGTGAATTTTGACACTTTTTATTTGTTTAATTGACTTCATAATTAAACAATAAAACTGGAATTTAATTTAATTTTAATATTGACTTAAGGTATTATCCGAATGATTAATTTTACAGCAAGAAAATTTCAAACTTAAACTAAGACATTTTCAGACTTGGATTAAGTCATATTTAGACTTGGATCAAGACATTTTGTAGACTTGGATCAAAGCATTTCGTAGACTTGGATCAAGACATTTTGTAGACTTGGATCAAGACATTTGTAGACTTGAGGTGTTATTCTTTCATCAAGTCGATTTCCACTTGTATCAAGACCAAGATTTTGATTATTTGTAAGAATATCAATAGTTTTGACACGAGTCTATTTTAGACTTGAATCAAGTCTCAGCGACTTGATTCAAGTCCGTTTTTTTTGGGTGGGATAACAAATATATTGTGAAAGAATTATGGCATTATTTCACAAATGAATATAGTATCAGAATAAGCACGTACAAAAAAGTTATTGCATAGAATGTAAATAAGAAATGAGCATATTACATAATAGAATCAAGTACGAATTATAAAAACATAGAAATGAGCAGTATAATAAATTCGTAAAATCATTCGAAGTTAGAAATTGCTCTCTCTGGAATTCTATAAAAATGTCTAAATTCAATAATGGTATTAAGAATAAAAAAGTTACTAAATTACATGGACCTAATAGCATAGTTTTTAATAACACTGACAAGGCCGATATTTTCGCTAATTACTTTGAATCTGTATATTCTCTGACCCAAGACTTTGACTCATCCAAACACAATAATACTATTAATAAAAGCTATAAACAAATTGTTAATAATACTGACATGAATGTCGATAATGTCAAGCGAATTCACTCTAGTGACATTAGATCAGTTATCAAATCTCTTAAGAATAAAAAGGCGCCAGGCATTATAGCGTCAGCAACTCTCAGTAGATCAAAAACTGTCCTAATAAAATATTATTGCTCAACTCGTATATATCTTTAATCAATACATTTTAAATGATTACTTCTCATCCACATGGAAGATTGCTAGACTGCTGCCGATACCAAAGTTTGGAAAAATCCTCTTTTTCCACTAAATTATCGTCCAATCAGCCTACTCAACGCATGTTCCAAGATCTTTGAAAAAATTATTGCAAAAAATACAATAAAGTTTTTGAATAGAAATAATGTGATTAACGAAGCTTATTAGTTTGGTTTCCGCCCCGAACTGGGCACTGTTAGACAACTTGCTAGAGTGGTTTACATGATCATAAGTATAAATGTTAATAAAAATACGCATATACTGGTATGGTTCTTATGGACATCGAGAAAGCCTTCGATACGGTATCTCATAAAGCACTTATTGACAAATTACACAAAATCAATATACACATAAAAACTATTAAACTTATAAATTCTTACTTAACTAATAGAAAATTCATTATGTAGCCGGTCATAATAGTATTACTAAAGACATATAACAGCTAGAGCTGATCCTCAGGGTTCCGTACTTGGCCCATTTCTATTCATTTGTTTACATCAACGACATTCCTAATAATTTAGACAACAACAGCATAGCGCTATTTGCTGATGTCATGGCCATTATCGCAAATTCGGGGAGTTATAATCTCCTAATTAATAAATTGCAAAAACTATCGATAAAATGAAATATGTATAATATGTATTTTTACTCTCCGCTAGGGGTACTTTTTACAATGCTTGCTAAATAAAAGTTATATTCGAATAATTTTTACTTCTCCGACGGATAAAATTTTCAATCACATATAGTAATATCTATCCGAATTTTATGATGTCCCAAGGATTACTTGAATGCAAGGTAAATATTACGCATCATTTCACCCGAATTTTCAACCAAAAATTCTCTCAGTGTATAAATCGTGTACTATACTATAATACGCAGAAAATGAAGCAAAACAAGTTGCGGAAATTATAAGCAAATAATCAAGGGTATAATTGAGAAAAATGAATAAAATATCGTCTTTTTCAGGTTATATGAATATTAAGAGATGAACAAAAAGCTCGCAAATTTAAGCCACAACTTCATGTACATCATGAGCCAAATACTTCCCACAACGTGACACAGATATGGGAATTTTCATACGTTGGAATTAGAAGTGGCAACAATTCAACTAAACAACTTAAAGAGGGATAAACCAAATTTGTATCGAAAATTAACCTAAATTCACCGTTTTATTGTTAAATGTAGCTAAAAAATATTTATATACATACATATATATATATATATATTCACTCCGACTATATGAAATAGATTACGCATGTCCTAACAGCTACGCGCATCCTTCCTGGGCGTTTCCACGACAAACCACACTCACGCCAATAGGCAACGCCCTTAGTTGCATTATTCTTGCACCCTCAATCCACCAATTGGAGCACCTATTACAATCTGACAGAAAGTGTCATCCGTCCACTCACATTAGCCGTTATTATCAACATTCTACCTTCCTGTGTGTATATAAGAACATATACATATGCACGTTTTATTGTGGTGGTACGCTATTTGACATGACTAATCCTCGAGAAGATCTTCTTCAAGACCTAAATAAAACTTTTTTATTTTTGCGTTCTTCAATACATGTACAGAAAGCAAATTCAATCGCCCCTCATTAGATTTACGTACGGTTCGATGAATTTTACTCAATTATGAAAAAAAATGAATAAATTTTTTTTGGGAGATGTTTTATAGATTATTATTTTTCAAGCGAATGATTGATATTAAATTCCTTATAAATTATCATTTTGAACGCTGTCAATATATGTTAATTATTCAAATATTAATTGAACGTCGTACATAGGGGAAAGTCTTCTGGTATCGGAGAGCCCTGCAGCAGGTTTTGTCTAGATTATTCGGACATGGTTAACAGGAATATATGTGTCCCAAAATTATTGTTACCGAATTGTTTTCAAATTTGATACAGATTTTCAGCTCAATATTTCGTAAGGAGATCTCTCCGTATATATGTATTTGATTATGACCGAAAATGTTTTTTTTTTCAAGTTTTCAAAATCATAAAATGAGTTTCCCGAGAGTTTAAAAAAAAGAGACACTAAAATAGAAATGCATCATATAATAAGATACATCAACAAGATATAAGCTTAAATTCTCTCTAATTTTAGAAAATCCTCTCTGTTGTGACTAGACTGATTAATTTTTTGTTTTTTTATTTTCAATTTTTATGTATTATAACCAAATCATTAACTTAGTTTAATTGTTTTTCTCAATCCGGACACGAATATGACAACTTTTCTCGTCTCATTTACGATGGTACCCAAGTCTCAATTTTGTTCCTACTTTAAACCTGCATATAACTCGTTTTGTAGGAATTGACGGTATTATTAAGCACTCGAGCCATTTAATTTTAGTCCTATTTAAGACCTTAGACGTAGCAGATATTGCCATTTCTTCCACTTTGAGGTATAAAAAAGGTATCACAAAATTTGGATATGTACCTAATGTAAACCTTCAGAGTCCTGTTTAGTTCATACTAGATATATATCCAAAATAAAGGTATAACTTTTTAACTCCACTAAGAAACAAATGAATGAATATATTTATTTAGATAATATATTAACTATATCCAATTAATATATTAACGGCAAGAATGTTATTACTTTGGCGCCGCCAAACGACGACGGATTCTTATATAGAACTCGACGAAATAAGACTTTTTTAAAGAATAAAATTTTTCGATATCTCGCTTAGTTTTCGAGATATCGAATTTAGAAAAAAAAATTATTTTTCGCAATGCCTTATGATGTAATTCATTTGCAGAAAAATGAATTTCGAACAAAATAATGACATTATCTTTGAAACTTCTAAAAATACAAGCATAAATATGCCCATGTTCAAACACAAATTTTAAAATTTAGCGCGAAATGATCATTTCGAAAATTAGCTAAATCAATCATCACAAAGCTATCACGATACAAATTTAAATTTGTAGTAAATAGTAAATTTACTCTACCTTTTTTGATTTTTTGTTTACATACTATTTGTTTACATTTTAGAATCTTATACTTTATCTGGGCATTGATAAATTATTTTATAAAATATTTTATGAATTAATATCTTTTTGACGAAATCATCAGAATAAATTTTAGTTTATAGTTTTAACTAATATTTTGAAAAATTTAGGAATTTTATTTTTCAACTGGGGGCTCTACCCCCGACCCCGCCAGATCTTCGCCCCTGGACCCCTACTTATTATGTAGACAAGATCACAAAAAAAAAAAATCGGGTGTGAGTTCACACGCGGTAGAAGTGAAACTTAGTATTCTGATTAATTTTTGAGAAAATA
>JAQQBS010001425.1:952847-986617 GCA_030347275.1 Microctonus aethiopoides
TTTTTACGTTACACATTTTCGTTTCATAAATTTCAATTCACACCGTCCCAAAAGAAGTTTCACTTCAAAAATTTATGTAGACACGATCATGTGAAAAAAATAATGCTTGTGTACATATAAATACAAACATACTTTCCTCGATAAAATAAAAGTTTTTGAAGTATTATTTTGTCAAAAACTATCAAGCATAAATAAAACAAAAAATAAATAAAAAGTTTTTGATACTTCGATATTTCGAAAACTAAGAGAGATATCGAAAAATTTTATTTTTCAAAAAAGTCTTATCTTGTCGAGTTCTATAAGAATCCGTCGTCGTTTGGTGGCGCCAAAATTATAACATTATCCTCATATTAACCATATGCACTGTACTTTTTTTTAAATTATTATTGCTCATACATGATTTTATAATATACTCCCATTTATACACCTGTTATCACCAAAATTTTTACCGAAACATTGGAATTTTTTTTTTTGGATTTCAAGCTCGCCAGCGCACTGACGTTACAACGTCTATATATCGAATATATTTTTATTTAATGGTGTTTCTTCACAACATCTTTGAAAGCACTGTTTATGTACCATATGAGTGCATTTCGAATTTTATATGGTTTCATCATTTTCACTTATGAATATTTGAAATTTACAAGCAATGCGTACACATCTACACAGCAATTGAATATAATATTATATTTAACTAAGGACAATGAAACGTATGACCCGACAAAAAGATGAAACACATGTATAACATTGGCCGACCGGCGTCAGCAATGTTTGAAGTAGCCTAAATTACCTATTTTGTCATTACGTTGCTGTAATACACAATGACCGAAACTTGCCAATGATTTTATGAAACAAATAAGGAATAGATTTAGTAATTCGTAACCTATGCTGCATTCTTGTAGTTACGCGGATGATAATAGAGGTATAAAAAAGGACAAGTTAGGAAAACTAAGGAGTTATTAAAGTTCATATGCCCAGGTAGAAATTGACGATGGGGCCTATATTGGTCCTACATGGGCATGCTCATCATATATATGGGCCCGAGACCCTTTGCCTATAACGGCCCTGCATCGGGATGATCACGCCAGGCCAATATAGGCTACACCATTGGGCCCAGCATGACTGCCTACATAGAGCCAATATAGTGCCAATACTCCAGGAGTATGGGGGCCTATGTAGAAATCGTCATTTCGCCGTGATTGGGCCAAAATAGACTTTTTATAATACCTACATCGGCCCACGATTCGCAGCCAATATTGGCCCTCGGACAGAATGATCACGTCGGGCCTATATTGGCAATTGCCATTGAGCCCAATGTGAATGCCAATATAGAATTATATAGTACTATCATTTGTTTAAAAAAGTAAATAATTCACTGAGTGCACATAAAAAATTATATATAAAAAACATAAAAAATTGACATATTTTGATTGAAATAATAAAAAAAAAATTATTTGTTTTTTTCTATATTATTCTTAATTGAAGTGGACTGAGATAATTAAAGCACCGTTCTCATTGTCACATTTTAAATAGCAAATATTATACGTGATACATTGGTAATATGAAAATTATTAAACATTTATATCAATAAACACAAACAAATAAACAATATACATATAAACATACTGAAAACATAGAAATATATTTCCCGAGGTGGGATTTGAACTCGAACCCTTTGGACTGCCAAGCTGCTGCGTTGCCAACTGAGCCAGCTAGCGCATATATAGATGCTATTAATATATGGATATAAAGGATATGAAAGGTATTGGGAAAGTCCCTACTTAGGACTGACGAGGAACAATTGAGATACAGCAAGGAGAAATGTATAAGAACAAAATTTCGACTCGGGTAATTTGACCTTGTCGTGTATGTCGACAGAATAGCTATGACATTATATGTATTTGTTCGGTATTTTGTACAAAATAACATGACGTCAGAGGTAAGTTAGGAAATCTATCTAACCAGCGAATGAAAATTTCTTATATTTGTTCAATCGTTTTTCTTATATCTCGAGTCGAAAAATAAGTATGGATTTCGCTCTGATTTGATCCTGAGTTGGCCCTAGTTTTTACGGGTCAAACCAGGTTTTCTAAGACCTGCTCGAATCCTTGTTACGCAAAGAATCAGCACTTAACCAGGCCAAAAAATAGAACCTGATTTCACCCTACACGGAGAGAATTTTCGAGTATAAATTACGGTGAAATGAGGCGCAATATTGACCCTGCACTCGAGTAACCTTGGGACATAACAACAAGTGAGGCATATATTACTACATGTGATTGTAATTTTTACCCCTCGCGGAAGTAAAAAGTACTCCTAATAGAGAGTAAAAAAATAATACATTTCATTTGTTTCATTTTGTCGATCGTAGATTGTTTTCTTTATTGTATAAATTCTCGTATGCTACACGAAATATGTATTATGACTATAGAACTCTACTCGTGTGGACTATAGTTTAGAAAAATAACAAAAATCATTCGAATAATTAACCATCGAAATAAATTCATACAAATTTTCTTTTGTGTGGAAGTATATGTACATAAGTACATATACACAAAAAGCGGTCCAAATATACAACAATTTTTAATGATCATTAGAGAAATCATTTCACAATATATTTGTTGTCTATACATCCTTTGTGCGAGAGATGACTTCTAATGTTAGCCATCTATCGGTCATAAAAATTTGCACTGGTTAGAGACATAATTTGATATGGAACCGAAGCGAAAAGTACATAATTAGGGTGAGAAGTACAAGATGAGGATCAATTTTATAAATATTTTACCTCAAGAAATACGCCGACCTCCGTCAGGACGAAATTAAAAGATGAAAAATATTTCTACGGACTCAAATCAGGGTGAATGCCGTTCGAAATCATTACGAGACGATCAAAAACAGCTCTTAGGATGTGAAATCAGGGCAGTGATGGGACGGAGCATCCAAATGGATTGCGCAGAAGCAATTTCTACATGCTAAAATCTATGGTGCGCATCCGACTCGGATGCTCCATCACATCACTGAATCAGGGCCAAATCAGCCTTTATTTTTCGACTCGGGATGTTTCTTCAAAACCGGAGAGAAGACATACAGGGTGTTATAAAAAGATGGGAACGGAGAAAAATCTCGGAACCCATCCCTCAAATAAAAAAATTGAAAAATACGTGTCTGATATTTAAAAAAAATCTATTTATTGATATCAAATTCGATCCCCCCACCCCCATCCAGTGGGTCGGGCGGGGGGCAACTTCAGAATTTTAAATGGAAATCCCCATTTTTTATTTCGGAATCTGATACTCCGGACAAAAATACATCAATTTTGTTTGAAAAATTTTTTTCTAATACTGCTAATAAGATGTAATCGCAAAAAAAGTTGTAAAACATGAAAATTTTGAAAATATCGTATTCCCCCGGCCAAAAACGTTTAATTGATAAACAAAAAAATACGTGTCTGATATTTTTCAAAAATCTATTTATTGATATCAAATTCGATCCCCCACATTCACCCAGTGGGTGGGGTGGGGGCAACTTCAAAATTTTAAAGGCGAACCGTCTTTTTTTACTTCGGAATCTTATTCTCGATCGAAAATCACGCATCGTCACCTCTTAATATTAAAATTAAGAGCTCCTCTTTTCACACGCTCATTTTTTGGTCACCTTGAACAGTATTTTCATTATAGTAAAAGAAAAAAAATTTCAGTTTCATTTGGCCCACGTACCCTACATACATACATACATACATACATACATACATACATACATACATACATACATACATACATACATACATACACACATGCATACATACACAGGTATATGCATAATGCATACAGACATATGTATGTACATACATGCATATATAAAGTAAGAAGATGCTTGAGAGCTTATAGATAAAAAAGTCGGGTATACGTACCTACCAAAACACGAAAAAAAGAACAAAATTGTAAAACATCGGACCCTTTAATATCTCTCGGTCTTAATGCGGCAGCTGCTATAATGCTTAGACGAAATTGCCGTCGATCGGAAATTATACTGAACATCGTCATTTTTAGTCCACACGAGCTCCCGGGCACTTTTTTTCTATGAGTGTATGCATCTCTATAAGTATGCATGACACATACATGTATACCTTTGAGAGAAATAAAAATTTTGATATTATAGTTACAAATTGATCAGTGTAAACTATCCGCGAACATACACGTTTATTTTATGTAATATTATACCAATTTTTTTCGCTACTGTTTTCTCATCATAAATTGGAACTGAACACAAGAAAAAAAAACCTCGTTTCATTTTCCATTTTTTGTTTTTTTTCTTTTTACGTCAACATTGTCATTAGAACAATTATTAGACGACAAAAAAATTCACTGTGATTATAGAAATGATTACCGTTGTATACCAAGATTCTGAATAACATCCGAAAAGAAATAATTTTGAAAAATAAAACAATTTAAAAATAAAGTGTATAATATACAGATGATAACATTTGGCTAACCGCAATAAAAAAAATCTATACAAAACACGCATACACATTTATACCGTATCGTAAATTAGTAGCAGATGATTTCGTGAATGAACTGGTGAAAAATTTCTTTGTAGAACACAACATTATATCAAACATTTGGCGTAAACCGCAAAAGCCACTGGAGACGTAGTAAAACAAGTTCAGCTATTTACTTTTCTTCATTCCCCCTTTATATATTATACATACGCCTATACACGAAATGTATACATATGTATATATGTGCATATATGAACGAGTTTATGCTGTAGGTGATGATCCGTGAAGGCCCACAACCTGTCTCTCCATCCAAATTACATTGTATATCGTACCATGACATGCATGCATACATACATACATACATACACACATACACACATGTACAATCCAATGCATTAGGTTACGAGTTGTGACCGCACAATTACTCCATAGGGGACCGTTCCAGGGTGACTATTAACTGTAGCCTGTCAAATGTCCCTATGTGTTTACATTTTTTATTGTGTGATACATATATACACTGCGAGTGACTGAATATGCAGCCGCCAATAATATTATAGATTTATGAAATAGGTATTTGCTCAAAGGAACAACTTTGATAGAAAAAGACAAGGAATTTTCATATTTTATTTTTTTGATTGATATTGCAAATAATGTTGTGACACAAGCTTAAGAAATTGCGGTGGATTATATACTGATATAAACATATAATGCAGGTGATATGATCGTGTACATTGTTTGGTCCCTCAGGACCAATCAAGATATATAATATATACGGCACTAGCTGCATTCCACTGATTTTGTTGACATCGCAACAAGCGATCGCCGAATTCCTTAACTTAAATTGGTCGACACTCAACCAAATACGCGGTTCATAATAATATATTCAAGCAGTTAGTAACGCACTGCGATACAGACAACAAATATTTCTATTACGTTGTAATATAATTGTAAATTCGTAATTAATATATTTAATATGCCGAATATGAACAAAAATATGGTGGAATATATGCAACCAATGCTGCATATATATTATATATATACACATAATGAATGTAAATGTATGGTATCAGAAAGAGGCTGCATTTTTATATGCCTACACATATAGACGTCAAATATATATTTTCCTAAATATAAGTATTATATACACACATATAGGCAAATATAAAAAGCCTGACACAAAAATAATCTTGATACCGAAATGTGTCGATTATATTTTCAATTTCTTTTAAAAAAATTTTTATCCGTTTTGTCCCTTTTTTTCTTTCGTTTTTTCAATATTTGTTTTTTATGCTCTAGAGTTTCATATCTGTAGTGACTTTACAGCGAACATGTCGATATAAGTTCCGATTCCACCATACATCCTCGATCGACTCTATCGATAATATATATATATATATAGTAGGGTGGCGCAAAAAAACCGACTTTTTTTTTTTTTGAGTCTCGAGTAAAAAAATGTTAGTTTTTGATGTTTTGAGAGTCCCCTTCAAAGGACAGCTCGAAAAAAAATTTTTAAGAGGTCGCTCCAAATTTTTTTAAATTTCAAAAATCGAATTTTTTTTTTATTTTTATTTTTTTTTTCGTTACGGTATAATTTTATAGACCAAAAAAAAATTAGTTTCTGAAAGTTTCAGTTCAAAATTAAAATTTTGAAAAGTCGCTCATAATTTTTTTTTAGTCATTTGTGCATTACTTTAGATTTTTTCGAGCGACCTTTTAATATTCAAATTAAAATTCTATACATTTTTTTTCTTCGATTTAGTACAATAATCGATAAAAATACACCACGAGATTAATGATAAATCAAGCACAATATAAAAAACATAATTTTTTTTAAATTTTACAAGTAAAACGTATCATTACCTTTGATTGTTTTTTCTCTGAGTTCTTAATAATTCGTTTAATTATGATTAGTTTTGTCATAAATAGTCCAAAATTTTAATTTGAATATTAAAAAGTCGCTCGAAAAAATCTAAAGTAATACACTAATGAATAAAAAAAAATTATGAGCGACTTTTCAAAATTTAAATTTTGAACTGTAACTTTCAGAAACTTATTTTTTTTTAGTCTATAAAATTATAGGGTAACGAGAAAAAAAATAAAAATAAAAAAAAATTCGATTTTTGACGATTTTTGTAATTTAAAAAAATTTGGAGCGACCTCTTAAAAATTTTTTTTCGAATTGTCCTTTGGAGGGAGCTCTTAAAATATCAAAAACTAACATTTTTTCACCCGAGACTCAAAAAAAAAAATAGTCGGTTTTTTTGCGCCACCCTAATATATAGGTGATATATAAAAGGGGTATTTTCGAATTAATTCGCTCCCAGGGGCTCAAATATTTCCAAAGTGATAAAAAAAAATTCCCTTAAAATTGGAGATTTTAATATTCACTGTGAAATAGTACACATTGCAACCAAAGTTTCTTATGGAAATAATATGGGAAAAATTTCTTTCGATCTTCAGAATTTTATAACTGAAAGACAAATTAATTAAAAGTTTTAACACATGCATAGATTGTAGAATCGAACGCTCTACAAAAAAGGTATCTTATAATTTTTTGCTAAGTCTATCGGTTCAAAAGTTATTCGAGCTCAAAGTTTAATTTTTATATTATCCTCAATATCATCAAGGATATTTATAAAATAAACATTTGTAATATGAAATATATTACATTTTTTTTGTAAGTTATTTTATCTATGATCAATTTATGCAAGTATAGTGTTTTTTTTTTGGATGGAAATTTTGGGAGCTTTTACATTTCCTTTTGTTAGCCAGCAGTGTGTTATATTTATCCCTCCAGAGTCGTATTTTATTTACTATTGACTTCTCATTAATAATAGGTATTGACGTTTTTTCCCAAAGAGTCTTCATTTATCCGAAACAATCTGTAGTTTATTTGAAATTACAAGTTCATCATTCATTTTGCCTAAATGAAGAAAATATCATAAGATTTCTTTACATGTTGCAAGCTTATTCTCTGGTTCGTTTATGAACGAATAAAGCAGACAAAAAAAAATTTTTTTACGCGAGTGCCTCAAAAAACGACGTTTTAAGGACTAAAAAGAGTCCTCCAAAATGATACTTTTTTCTAGACTTTTTTACTTTTTTACTTCACGATACTGGCAGGAACAATGTTTGTTATTAAACTGTGTAGCAGCGTAACCTTTTATTTTATTTTCCCATAAAACAAAAGACAAAGTTGCGTGATCCCAGCGCATGCGGTATACCTATAATATACTATAATATATATAGGTATGCTGTGCCGTAATGAATTTATAAATATTAATTTCTTCATTTTAGGGACTATTTAATCCTTAAAACATTATTTTTTGAGACACTCGCCTAAAAAATATTGTGTGTATTATAATGCCCAGTGATCATTTTTAGCCTCATCCGAAATACTGTGGGCCTCGGCTACGCCTCGGTCACATGTTTCGGATTTGGGCAAAAATGATCAAATTCTCAGCCTATATAGATACACAAATAACTATTTTGAATCAAGTCGCGATATAGACTTGGCACAGTTACTTGAATCAAATTTTTCACAACTTGACGCGTTATTTTTCAATTAGGTCAATTTATCGCATGTATTGAGTTCAAATTTTAACTAATTTGTATTGGTTAATAGGTCCCTAAAGTTGGCATAACACTTTTGCAGAAACCACAAACTAAATAGCTGATATTTCGCCGTAAATTATCCGCGAAAGCCGCGATTTTGCCGTGGCAATTTTTACAAAAAAATCTGAATGTCCTGTCAACTTCAGATGAAGTTGGCAAACCTGCAGCACCCCTCCCAAACCTAAGTTTAGACTAGTCCCACCGGAACCGTATCAATTATATAGGAATTATTCGCCGCTTTTGTGCCGTAAGATAACAGTGTAATGTAGAAAATGAAAACATATTTTTTTGTTCTCTGTGTAATTATGCTATACTTTTTCTGCAAAATGCTTTTTTTTTTTAATATTCAAGTTGTATTGTTGGAGCCATTATTCAGAAAGTATACGTTTTTCCTCAATATGTATCGTACGATCCGAAAGTACAAGTATTACGTTACCAAAACAAAAATGCACTTCGGCTACTGCAGAGCAACGCTCTGTAACTGATACACTGCATTGATTCACTTGTTTAAACTTGAAAGCTATTGCTTAGTTAATTTTACAAATTTTATTCTGTATAAAAGTGCATATAGCAAAATTCAAAATTTGAATTACTTTTTTTTAATTATTTGATAGGACAAATTGTACAAACATACTAGAAAAAGAGAATCAAACTAGGAAATAGGAGCTTGCATCAACTTTTTTGAAAATTAAGAATTATTCATTCTTGAAAAAGTACAACATGAGCTTGAAAGTAATCTCAAAATAACACATAATATAAATAAATGCTTGAAAATGATTCTGATCCAAATGTAAACCGTTAATTGAGCAAGAATAGCAGAAAAATGTTGGAAGAATAGAAATAATATAGATGATTAGCCTCCAAATTCGTTTTCTGAAAAATGAAAAATGTTGATTACTCAAAAAATTATTTAGTTTCTAAGA
Organism: Microctonus aethiopoides; assembly: GCA_030347275.1. NCBI lineage: Eukaryota > Metazoa > Arthropoda > Insecta > Hymenoptera > Braconidae > Microctonus > Microctonus aethiopoides. The sequence continues at coordinate 961,884 of JAQQBS010001425.1, forward strand.
TTAGCTTCACACGCAGATATAGTACGTTGATGTTTGATAACTTCACTTTTCTCGATTTTTATTGTTCAATAATGTGCCTGGAATATTCAATGTTCCTTAACGATAGTTTTGATTTTGCTTTGAAAAACTGGTATTTGCATTGGTGATTCAATAAACTGTTATAAAAATATTAAAAATGTTCAAAAGTTCGTACTATCGAAACTATCAATCAAGGAACGTTCGAAACTTCAATCATATGAATATTTTACATATAATTGCATGATAATTCTTTTTTTTTTTAGCTGATTGAAGTTTGGAACGCTCTTGGAGCGATTTTTTGAAAATCAATTGTCACTATTATAATATCGCGTACACTAAGAGTTATGATGTTTATATCTATGACGAAAAAAATATACCGCGATTATACACCTTGCGGGTCACACCCTTACATGTGGAAAACCACCCTACAAATCAATCAAAAGGCTCTTACGAGCACAAAAATCATTCCTCACTATTATAATTGCTTACACCGACAGTTAGAATGTTCATCTATGCAGGAAAAAATAAGTCGAGATTTTTGTGCTTGTAAAAGCCGTTTGATTGGTTTGTAGGGTAGTTTTCCGCATGTAAGGGTGTGTTCCACAAGGTATATCTACTCGACTTATTTTTTTCGGCATCAATAAACATCATAACTGTTGGTGTACGCAATTAAAACGGCTACAAATGATTTTCAAAAAATTGCTCCAGGAACGTGCCAAACTTCAACTAGCTAGAAATATACATAATATACGGTAGTGATACAAAGTATAGTATTATTACAAAGAGAATAAACATATATATGTCTCCATTTCCTTATACATGACACTCTTGTCTTACGGCAAAAAAGCGGCATATGTTCTCGTGCTGTCATACTGGCAGTAAGAATCGTCCTAAGTTCGTTTCTGGGCTGTGTTCTAGCTGCTATCTTCACATTAGTTGCCATAATTATTGTTTATAACAAAAGTAAAAAAATTTTGTTCATTTCCTATATTGATATGGTTCCGGTGGGACCAGTCTAAACTTAGGTTTGGAAGGGGTGGTTTGCCAACTTCAACTTAAGTTGACAGGATCCATTTAAGTTTTTTTGTAAAATTTGCCGCGGCAAAATCGCGGCTTTTACGGATAATTTACGGCAAAATATTACGGCTATTTAGTTTGTGGTTAATGTAGGAATAACAATAGTTTCAACATTAGCCAATCGTAGAATTGAGCCAAGTCTCGGAGACTTGATTTAAAAATTTTTTTTTTGGTGGTATTATATTCAAATATATTTGAAATGTACATTGCTAATCATTTATACATATAACTCTATATCGACCCATTTGAATTTGGTTTAAAAGAAATCCATTTCATCTATTGAATGAAATTTATAGTGTACATATATCCTGCATTAAAACCGCTTGTTTTTTTATTATTTCATCATCAATTATAAATTATCAGATATTTTCCAAAAAAATAGGGAGAATCGATTTGGTCTCATTGTACTACTTCGTACATATATATACACAAATGATTGGTCACGTTACGCGCTTCTGCTCGTAGCAAGTTAGAAGGCGTTACCGAGAGTTGCGCCCGCCCAGACATCGTCTTCTATATAGGCGAGGATAACAATAATGCATTGTCGAGGGTCGCGCGCCTGATGTGCTACAAACGTTCTAACTTCCCGTCGATTCCCCCTTCAACAATGAACTCTCCGATGCTCTCACCGCCCCGCCATTCGTGCTAACCGAATGATAAACTTCGCAAACGTTTGCGTGTCATTCTTGTATACTATTTGACTAATGTTAAGAAGTATCCAACGGTCGCGTAGTAGCAGGCACGTCAGCAACCACCGTATCGGCTACACATTTTTTTTTTTACCTTTCTCTTTTCCATCTTTTCTATCTTACACTTTCTTCTTTATTCATTGTGATCCTGTTAGCACTATCGCGGTTATAATAACCAATCAACACATAGTCAGAAAGAAAAAATCTGAAGGTTGAAGATAAAATTCGTATTTATATATAGTTGCGTAAACATAAGTCGTCACTTATATTTGTTTTTTTTTTTTTTTTTTTTTTTTTTTTTTTTTTTTTTTTTTTTTTTTTTTGCGTTATTATTTGCTTAGTTGTTTTTGTGGTTTGATTTGTTTCATTGATTTTTCTTCTATTCGAAAGTGCGTACGTGGATATACTTGCTGCATGTCGCACTTTCCCACTCCTTCGTCCTCACGGGTGCGCTTTTGCTCCCTCTGTTGTTCACTCGTAAATTCGTTTCACTACCACATCTCACCGAGTGTAGACACGAGGTGGCCACAATAACGTCAGGGCATCCACACAGCCTCGTGCATATTCGCAGACAACACATGTACAACGTGTTTAGACTTTGAAAAATAGTACGACGCTATATATTTGTGTCATGTGCAAATACATCCTAAGTATTGATTAATATAAAAAAATATTGGTTTCCATCAATCATAAACTGCTTATAGCTGAAAATAATAGAAAATGAAAAAAAATGAATTATTGAACCATGTTGAATTATCAAAATGAAATAAAAAAATGATTATAATGAGAAATTAAGTGATGAAGTTAAGCTCAAAAAAATTTTGAAATTTTAAAAAACATTGTGCGCGATGTGTCATATAACTGTAAATTTTGATACGCAATTATAACAATGGTTGCAATGAGAGTAATAATGAATCAACAATGTATCACTGTATTGCAACGTTCAAAGCTTAAAAAATTTAGATAAATTTTTAAAAATTGAATTAAATTTATTAAAAAGTGAACTCTCGTGGATGTGCGAAGGTATTTAGAAAGTTTATAATTGTCGCGCATTATTTAAATGACCATCTGAATTCATTATTTCTATTTACACAAATATACATACATAATCATAAAAAGTGAATCAAAACATATTTAAAGTTATACAAATATTTATATAACAACAAAGAAGAAGTAGTCATCAAAGATCGATTGAAAATTCCTAAATCCATAAAGCAACTTCAAAGACAATTCATCAGGTACGTTAAATTTATACAATGATAATCATTATCATCCATCTGTCCATTTATTATTTTGAAACATTTCAAAACAAAAGTTCTAGCACTTTTCGCTTCATCACTAACGTCATTTGTTTATTAATCTATATTCGGCTTGTCGCATGTAATTTTATTTTTAATTGAACGTCCTCATTATATTCATATTTAATAATCATCATAGTGACCATAATAATTTTTATTATTAAAACCGCATCTGAGAACTACTCACTACACAAAATTCTTGAATAAAATCTCTATTTCCATACAAATATATTATTTAAAAATCCAAAAAAATACGTCAATAAATAGTGCGGACTTATTAACGTTGACGAGAAGATAAGTATTTAAGGTTTTGTTATACAAAACAAAGTAATGTATATGTATATGTGCGTGCATAGAGTGTAGTGTATATATAGTGTTCTTGGCACGCCATCGCTTCATTTAAAATGCAAATTCTGGTCATCGGGTGGCGTGAACCACAGCGCCACGGTCGGCCCGAATTATTCTAATTAGTTTCAAACCTGAAATGCTTAACCCCGCGCCGCAAATGCCCTCGACAATACTAACTGATACAAATAGGAAAATCATTTCGTAATGTATTCATACACTAACATAGTAATACGTTAGTGTGGTGTATATGCTACGATGAAAAAATAGACCAATTTACACTTTTGTTAATCGTATATAATTGTGAAAAAAAATATATAACAATGGATTTCAGCGATTAATGAAATTCAAATTTACCGCGCCGAATAAATTTTGGCGCCATGATATATATGTATATATACACGATAATAATCATTTATATAAGCAATTGTGCAGAACTTCCCCTGATTGCCGTGAACTCGATTCTCTTGTTATGTTTTTTATTGCGTGATGAATATATAACGCAAAAGTGTAAAAGATCGTTGGTGACTACTACTACACTTCGCACGTAACATAGAAGCACGGAAATTAATAAATAAAAAAATAATATGTGTATATGTGAATATATCGGATTATATGTCGGGAGGGAAATGAGCGTGGTGTGTAAAATTGTGCATAGATGGTATTTAGGATGCAAGAATATGTATACACGATTCGTCTGGTATCGCAGAGAGTTAATGTATTCAGATTTTTATAAACATCAGTGTATATCGCAGATACTGACGAAGAATATTTGACGTTTTACTAACCTCAAAATATATTTTTCTTCGTTTATATTTACGATATATTTCTTTATGTTCACTTACTATAGATAGAATATATCTATAGTAACATCAGCAAAAAACGACCGATCCCTCGAGAGGAAATGGGTATTATATACTCTTTGAGACGTTCTTTAGATGCGATTTATTCTATATAGACAGACAATGAGAAAATTTCCACAATTTGAAAGAAATAAAAACAAAAATACAAAAAAAAACTGAGACTTTTTGAAATAGTGATTATACGTATCTTTCAATTCATGAAATACATGAACATTAAATTTTCTCTTAACGAGGCATTAAAAAATTATGAAATCAGAACCACACTATATATTAATCATTTGAAATTATTTTGCGGTAAGCATTTTATATATATTTAATTGACTAATAATTTTTCTCGTGTTGTCGCGGCAAAAGGTGTTTTATCGCTGCAGCACTCTCGTTGCAACATGACTCGACAAACAGGTGGATATTTCGATTTAATTATCGTGCCCTCACACCGCAAAGGGTGATGATAAAAAGAATACAGAAAACTAGTGTAAAAAAAAATAATCACAGAATGTATATGAAATGCGTAGCATGTATTGCTGACTGTGATACATGTATGCTTACATATACAAATACGGATATATAATTCGCGCCCTCAGGGATAGAAGAGAGGTACAAAGCGTAGACATGTACGAGGACACGTGTTCGCAAGAGTAACATCAGCAAAAAACATTGTGGAGAACGCGAAAAATGCGCGCACGGTCAACCGTTTGATTTATAATAATCGCTCAATCCTCTCATTACTGAAATATTTCATTGTAAGGACACGCGGCAACCGCAACTAATCTTACTATATATACATACAAATACATACATACATACATACAAACAAGGAATCTATCCATATATATTCCTTGAATAGAAACTCCTTCAGAGAGGACAAATTTTGAGTCATAAAAACACATGAATTTTAGAATTTTGTATGAATATGGATATATGTACATATAAATTATGATAAACATTATTGAAATATAAATGTTAATCGATGAGTATTTCAACAATGTTTGATCATAATTCATAAATGAAATAATTAATTCATCACGAAACGTTAATTGCAAATTTTGTAGAGAGTCTATCATTTTTTTCATATATTTTTCGATCGCGGTATTATTCATTTATTAATTGAGAGCAGATATCGAAACTTCATGATTTTCTATACACATGTATTTGCACAATTGTACATATACATGTGTAAAATAATATAGTGGGTGTATTATTGTGGGCTCGTGACCGCAGCAAAGTATGCCGCAAACGTGAGATTATAGTCGTCACCATCACGTAAGATTGTAATGGGGAATAGTCGGACGACTATACGACGACGAGGACGGCAAGCGCGCATTCAAGCGTTGAGGGTTGCCTCTGTAATCGTGCATTAATTTGCATCACAAAGTACACGCCACCCGGGCCAACAAATGTATATATCTAGATATCATACACATATATGTACGCGTGCATATATATACGCATTCCACATATACTTCTTCACGCTTTTTCTCCCACATGTCAATTTCGCGATACTCTTGTCCTACCCATGATTATACTATTTTTGGTTTTTTACAAATGATACGGTTTAACGGCTTATAAATTTGGTATGTGTATTCGACAGAGAAGAAAAATGGTGAAATTTTTGAGTTTGACACGTTTTGCTAGCGGTTATTTTCATTTTTTATTTCATTACCCGAGTCAAAAATCTTGGACTCTTTTAATTGTTTTATAGTAGTCGGTTAAACATCCTCCTACTCTCGTCGGCTTATAAACTCTACATTGAATCCGGAAAACCTCTATATATCTAGAATTGAACTTATTTTGATACTTTTTACACTGATGAACACAACAATGTCTTGTTTTGTTTTATAATAAACTTCAAAATAAATCCAGTGTAATATATATCAATTCCTATATTCTCCCTATGTATTGTTTTATCTGATGTTTACTGCGAAATAGCTCCGTGATTTATTTACAATTTTTGTCATTTCTGCGATTCAAAATCATAATTTGAGGGTAATTAAGAGTTGTGTGTTTCGAAAACACGAAAATATACATAAACGATAACTTTCATACAATTTACTGATACATAGACATTCAGTCAATTTAGAGATAATGAGTATTATTTCGAACAAAATTTCTATACGTCAATGCTATTACCTCATTTGCATCATAAAAATATGAACAGCAAAACTAATTCAAATGTATTTTTCACATTTTGTGAAATTTGTAACATTCTTTATGACATAAACAATAGTAATTAAACTGTGAAATATACTTTGAACAAAAACTACCGAAATTAAAATCTATTAGTAACTTCGATTTTATACCGTTAATTGACATAATAACAAAAAAAATTTTAATCTCAGCCTATAGTTTGAACTATAACAACGTGATGATAAAAAAAGATGAAATTACTTGAGATGATAGAATGATTACAGAGAATAAAACTTATTTGTTATAATTTTCAATTAATTATAAATATAATGATACCTATGATTAATCATATAACAAATCGTCACATGTTCGCAGCGCACTTTAAATATTAACAACTTCTGTTCTCATCTGTACATTATGAAAAAAATTACTTTTAGTATTCACTACAACAGTAAGCATCCAGCTGTTTCATCGACATTCATGGATAGATATATGACTCATTTACTACATAAATGGTATAACTTAATATAAGTAATATTGCGAAAAATCAGTTTAAATGTACATGTCCCATCTCTATTCATTTGTATCAACGGAATACTGATACAAAATTTATTAATTTATTTTCTCATGTATTTATACATATTTACAGGATTAATATTTATTATATATCTGATGCGGCGCGCAAGTGACCTATACCCAAACGAGAAACAAGCGCGCAACTGCCCTGTAGGATTAACCCAACCCTTCGAAATTTCTGACCACGGCGTGCAAGCGGCATATGCCCGAATAAAATGGTTGCACTTTAGTGATTAAATAAAGAGAACAATTTTGTAATAATTAACGTATTAAAAACAGGTAAGTATTAAAAACTGGTAATGAGAAAATGACAGAAAGAATTATTATTTTCTTATATTACCTGTTTTTAGTACGTTTATTATCACAAAATTGTTCTCTTTATTTAATCACTATAAAGTGTAACCATCTTATTCAACCTATTTTCTGAATTCATTTATAATAGTATATGTATCATTACATAAAATCAAATCAATTTCTCACTTCATTCATCATATATTATATAGCTATTGTATTGACTTATTGTCGTATGGATGATTACATTCTGAAAAAAAGAAAATCAAAAAATTAATTCTATTGATTAAGAATATCTTAATCAATATTTATAATTAAAAAAGTTAAAAAAGAAAGTTTTTATTAAACTGTGTATGTATTGTTGTATATCTCATTGATATATATTTTACATAAGTATATACCTTATAAACACGTAAATGAATCATAATGAGAACCAGCGAAGTCTCATTTCTTAATTTTTCACCCTTCCTCAAATAAAAATCACGTTCGACACTTATTTGTACAGTAATGTGGCTACGTATACGAATATATGTTTGCGTGCATGTATATGATATGGTACGTTTGCCCGCGCTTTTTCTTATCAGTTTGGTTGCGCATATTTAAGGGTTGCCATGTCAAGCGTCATGCGCGCCCTTTGAATACATTTGAATTCATTACACAAAGAGCAGTTCAGCGTGGCGAGGCTACATATAATAACCTATGTATATATATGTACATGCATACTTTTTAACGAGGATAATCGACTTGTGTGTGTCTTGCAAAAACATCAACTGTTGGACTGAACAAAAATAAAAATGAACACCATAATGAAAAAAACGATTGAAGTAAAAAAAAATTGTGGTTATACCCATTATTTCTGACCGAATTTTTTACTTTTTGTTTCAGAAATTTGTCAATAATTATTAACAACCTACTCGCATCCAAACAATATGCCGCATACAGGTAAATAAATTATTAATTATATTCACATGTTTTTTTTTACAGTAAATTTAATAAAAAGTTCTGTAAATTATATGGAGTCCTCAAAGTTCGATAATCTTTTTCTGTGTCTATATAGGTTCTCATCCTAAAAATATTAGATGAGATAACAATCATTAGGCGTGAACATTAGTTGGTTAATTTCCTATTATAATACTGCTATTATATAGAGTTACGTCCCGAGTCGAAAAATTAGTATGGTTTTTGTCCTCATATTTGTATCCAAAATTATCCTCGATTTTTCCTCAACTGAAATCTAATGGTATAATATACCATAATATATACGAGTTGAAAAAGCGCGCCGTTTTCAACGAGCAGGACAAAATGAGACTATTTCGATGTATAGTTATCATGTACAAAAGTCTCATTCTCTTCTTATTCAAGAAAATACCCCCCCCCCCTACATCCATGAGATTATAAAATTATTTCACTTACTCTAATGTATACTAAAAACATTATTTGTCGATCGTCGATTGTTTTTTTATTGCAAAAATTCTCGGATACGTCAAAAATTATATTTTATGATTATGGAACTTTACTCGTGTAGACTATATAGTTTAGAAAAATAAAAAATATTGAAATAATCAACGAACGAAATACATTCACGTATTTTTTTTTTTTTTTAGTGTGGAAGTATATGTATGTAAGTACATATACACAAAAACAGATTTAATTTTTTATTGTTTATTGATGAAATCATTTCACAATTATATAATTGTTTTGCTATACATGTCCTTGTGAGAGATAACTTAAACAAATGTTGTTGAGGAAAAATTGAGTTTGAAATAAAATATTTGTGTGACAAATTCATAAAATAAGGAGAAATTGAGTTTAAAACGGGTATTTGAGGACAAAAACCATACCAATTTTTCGACTCGGGGTATGTTGCTAAATCTATGCTATACATTGTACATTGATCCCTATACCACATGTATTTATTATGATATACGATTATTTATAACTTAGTGATACAATCCCTACATTAAACTCGTATTGCACATTGCACCCTATGCCGTCGAAAAAGCGAATGAGAAACGGTTCATCATATAAACAATAGTATATTTGGTGGATAATTTACTACAGCGATAAAGTGACGGTGAACATTTTTTTTATAGAACCATTCTGTGATCATATAAATACAACATAAATAAACAAATGAAATTAGGCAACTAGACTTGCCCGGTACTTTTCATCACTATTGTTGTTTGATCGTAAAAATCATTTCAATAATAATACCATAATATGAATTTGTTAATTTATAAAAATTTGCGATCCAAATAAACGAGTGTTTGAATTAATTTATTGGGTTAATTAAATGGTCATGTGCCTGTTTTGGTATATCTTTTTACTTTTCATCACTTAGTGATAAGAAAGTATTGCTTTCGTACGATTTGAAAACGCCAAAATAACGCTTGTAATCGCATTTTTCAACAATAATAATTGGAATGACGGATAAAAAAACTTAATATTAATGTTCAATGAATTGCCTCATTGTATAATATAAAAAAAAATTTCATGTTTTTGAAGGTCACGTACATGAAAAACGTGTTTTTTCGATGCCCGATGGACGAATATTTTATATATATAATGGGAGTATCTTGAAAACTGCTGGACCAAATAAATCGAAAATTTATAGGGAGTTAATTATTATCGAGCTAACAATAAATTGTTATGTTAAATTTTGTTTTGACTTTCCGTTCGCCGTAAAAAACAAATATACAAGTTTTCGAAAAAAATATGTATATTTTATATAATTTAATTGTGACGAAAAATAAAGAAGCCACGTGATCTCAGGGGTGGCTGGACCAAAAGATTTGAAATTTTGTACATAGCATTTGAATATCGGGGGGTTATAAATGGTGACGTCATAATTCGATATGACTTCCGGTTTGACCGGAAATAACAAATACGTGTTTTTCGTCGCAGTAACAAATGCAATAACATAGAAGCCACGTGATTTCAGGAGTGGCTTGATACTCCCACTATATGAATGAAATATTCGGCCATACGCCCGCTGAAAAACACGTTTTTCATGTACGTGACCTTCAAAAACGTGAAATTTTTTTTTTATATTATTCAAGAAGGCAATTCATTGAACATTAATATTAAGTTTTTTATCCGTTATTCCAGTTATTATTGTTGTAAAATGTGATTACATGCGATATTTTGGCGTTTTCAAATCGGACGAAATCACTACTTTCTTATCAATAAGTGATGAAAAGTAAAAACAAATGAAAGTTTGAATTTCATATAATCATTTTCATGTAATCAATTCAAAAAAAGACAATTTAAAAAAATAACAGAGATTGTTTTTTGTAACCAAGTTGCCTAATTCCCATGTAGAAATCGCCTGGATTTTACCCGGTATCAGCTACAATCGGCCCTATTTTATGGTCTGCCTATGTATATAGTTTTACATAGGCTCGACACCGTGCTCTAAATAATGGTGCTTATATAAAATAGACGCTAGAATCCATATGAGCCTAATTTATATCCTCCTGGTAGTTTGTACGCCATTGTCAAATAGTATGGTCCTGCATTTATTTGGGGAAACGGGAAAAGTATATAATTAGTGAAGTTGACATACACAAAATGTATAAATGTGATATTAAAAGTTAATTTGTAACATTGGTACTTCGGTCGGTTGACAACAGTACAGTCTCATCATCAGCAGTCTGAATGATTTCAGTTCAAGTTCCACCACAGGGACGTACAATATTTTCAGAGTGTAAAACACGTGTATTGAATGCTGAATGATTGAAAATTTTCAGATTTTCAACATAATGTAAAATTAATTATTTTGAACCATCTAAATCGCAAATAAATAATACTATCAAGCATAATACAGAAATAAAATGAGAAATATGTGAAATTCATTAGTTTTTTTTTCAATTAATTTAATTAAAAAACGCCAATTTTTATCAATTTACATATTTTATTTTAGTATTAACTCAACATATGCTATATGCACCTTAGTCGGCACATAAGTCCGAACGCCCTATAACAATTTTGGGACAGCAGCTATGAAGGGATTGGTCATCGACACAAGACAATCCACCAATGCACGCCCGATATTATCACACCAATATTGTACCGACTCTGATTTATACTATCGAGTCAAGATATAAATTTGCCAGTCTATGGTGGCCCATGATGGAACCAATAGTCAATTTCTACATAGGTTCTGATTTTTCCGAATTTCTCATATTTTCTTATTTTATTTTTATGATAAAAATCAAAAACTTCAGAAAAAGAGAGATTTCAGGAAGCAAAATGATAAATTTCTCATTCGAACAAAATATTTAGTATTTGATCCGGATTAATCTTGAACATTTTACAGTATAATCTCGGAAAAATCAGAGATTAATGAAAAATATATGGATTTTTCAGAGAAGAATGAGAAATATCAAGTTTGTATTGGTCATTTAATAGCATAGTTCTTCAAAAACGTAAAAAATATAAAAAAACAGTTGAAATTGAACGAAATCGCAAAAAAAAATTTCCACCTCGATAAACTTAACACTATAGTGAAGCAACAAAAGTGAAGCAACAAAAAAATCGCTCCTCTTCAAAAATATTTGATTTGCCTTTTTTCCGTCCAAATGACCAGACTTTTTTAGGAATATTGACTTGGGAAATGATATATATATCAGGTTTAGCGAAAGTGCAATGTGCCAAGTAAAACCCGTATGGAAACTACTTTGCTGCACAATTTTGAATGCGAATATGTATGAAGTGAAATACTTTTCTCAATAAATGCCCGAAAATAGCGACTTTTCCCGAGTCGAAAAATTGGTACGGTTTTTGTCCTCAAATACCCGTTTCAGACTCAATTTCTCCTCATTTTATAAATTTGTCACACAAATATTTTATTTCAAACGCAATTTCTGCTCAACAACATTTACTTACTGATTTTAGTCTCAATTTTCCTTCATTTATACTTCTTGTATTTCTCATCGTTGAGGATAAAATGAAACTAAATGCAGAACATAGAAAAATGAGTAATTTATATTTTTATGCGGATAAAATTGAGAATAAATATAGCCGATAGTTGGCGCGTCCGAAATAAGTATAGCTGATCATGACCGTAGAATATATAACAAATATGAAATTGATCATCGACTGATCGGACGCGCCAAGTACGTTCGTATTAAAAGTGGAATATGACAAAAAATTTTTGACATATATAATATATAGGACATAGCAAGTCTATATATAACCGTATATTGTGTACTTGGCAAACAACTGATTGATATCAAATCTTTTTGTGAAGTAACTTTATCAAATTAATTTTTTGCAAAGTAATTTTTGCAATTCAATTTTTTTGCCACGCATGAACTTGGCGCCTTTTTTTTCTTTTTTTTTTAAAAAAGTTAGTCCTTTTTATATACTTACATACATATACTTTCACACAAAAAAAAATATGTAAATGTATTTCGTTGGTTAATTATTTGAATATTTTTTTTCATCTTTCTGAACTATAGTTTTCTAAACTATATATAGTCTACATTAGTGAAGTTCCATAATCATGAAATATAATTTTTGACGCATCCGAGAATTTTTGCAATAAAAAACAATCTACGACCAACAAAGAATATTTTTAGACTACATTAGAGTAAATGAAATATATTAATAGCCTCATACATGTAAGAGGAAGGGGGGGGGGGGGGGGGGGGGGATATTTTCTCTAATAAGAAGAAAATGAGACTTTTGTACATAACTATACATCGAAATAATCTCATTTTGTCCTGCTCATTGAAAACGGCGGACAAAATTAGACTTTTTCAAATCGTATTGTGGTATATTATATTATAACATTAGATTTCAGTTGAGAAGAAATCGAGGAAAATTTTGGATATAAATACGAGGACAAAAACCATAGTAATTTTTGGACTCGGGTTCTCATGTCCTTTGTGGCGATGATACATATACATTAGGGTGGTCCTTATTTGGACTTTTTTCGAATTTTATTTGAGGATAGTTCTGAATCGCTTCCAAATATAGAAAAAAAAATTAAGTCAAATTATAGTTTTAAATATTAATATTATTAACTCGGCCCCCACATCCGTCAATATTTTAAATGGAAATAGGAACATAGGAAAAAATCTTTTCTGTCTTTCAACTATTGTAACTCATTAACAAAACAACTGCTTGGCATGATCAAAACATATCCTTGTAGGAAATTTAACACTCTATAAAAAAGGTTTCTTATGATTTTCGCGTTACTCTACTGGTTCAAAAGTTCTTCGAGGTCAAAGTTGAAGTTATAATCAATTTCATGGATTTCTTCATTTTCACCATGATATTATGATTTTACAAATGAAAAACATATTATAATTTATATATGCTCCAGTATGGAGCAGCTAGAAGCTGCAAGTAGGACTTAAATTTGACTCAGAACTCGTTCAGGTTTTCAAATGAGCGGAAATAACCGAATTCGGCCTGCAGCGCACCCCCATTTTAACCCTCTAACCGATGAAATCAGGGTAACCGGCTGGAATTTTTTTTAATTGATTATATTTGCTTTGAGGAATGTTCAGTTAATTTTGACGAAGATTGACTGATGCAGAACACATTCAAAGTAAACTGAAATGATATTTTCTGATGCACTGAATTTCTAAAATTTTCATTTCAACTCATAATATCTCAGCAAGATATTAATATTTTTCATTCAAATTTATTGACACAATTATCTTTAAACTACTGTTCGAGATGTAAGACTAATCCGAAGTCTTCGGCATTTTCTGTAACAAGATTATGAATTTAAAAAAAAAACGTAGCCCTCAAGGACGACTTTTTTTCACTCGCAAACTTTATTGTGTTACGAATTTTTGAATTTTGAACTTTAAAGATATATAGCTACACCGTGAATTGAGGTATGAAGATATTTTATGGAAAGATTCAGATTCAGATGAGTAATGGTTATGATACAATAGTAATTTATTTGTTTAAGCAAATGACGTACGCGAGCAAGCATAAAGAAGAATAGTTTGGTGATAATCGTGTCAAAATTTGAATGAAAAATATTAATATCTTGCTGAGATATCACGAGTTGAAGTGAAAATTTTAGAAAATCAATGCGACAGAAAATATCACATTTCAGTTAATTTTGAATGGGTTCTGTATCAGTGAATTTCCGATCTCATCGTTAAATGCGTTTTCCATTTCTCGAGCACTGTTTGGGGGTGCGCTGGACGCCTAAATTGATGCTAAATATTGAAATATACTCAATACATACTATATAAATAAGCAAAACAAAAGAATGTAGGTCGAAGTAGCGATAGGCAGAAGCCGAAAATTTCAACTCGAGATGCGTGCTATTTCTTCTTCATACGATTTAATCATTGCAGCAGAACTTATTATAAATTTTACACAGTATATCCGTTTCATATAACGAAATATAGAAAATCACACAAGTATGATCTTAGTTGATATTTCAAAACAAAATTTTCACTTTAAAAATTCAGTATTAATTTCATTCCATTAAAAATTACTATCCCAAAAGAGTCATAAGTCTACATCAGAAATGCTATTCAATTCTAAATATTTTTTTTCATGTATTTTTTTTATTATCTGCCATTATTTTAGATTCTTCTCCTCTCTTTATATTTTGGTTCCATTAACTTTTCATTTTGCAATAATAAAATCGATCTTTTTCGTTTATCATTTCCACATATAATTTTATATAAGCTCAATTACGCTCATAATTAAATTAATGATGTAATTAGCTATCACCATAGATGATTTGCTGATGATGATGAACGCCATCTCGGCCTGTTCTCAATTAATCATACTATCTTGTCAGGTAGTAGCCGGTTTCCTTCTCGTTCATTGTATCTCTTGCTCTGTTCCTTTCTTCCTCTCTGTGCTTATATGTGTAAGCGCTCTTGTATCCAAAATATAGGTACGTATATATAAATACATATATGATCCTGGAATGCCTCACATTGGCAATTCGGTAGCATTTATTCACAATTGTATACACAGCTGATACCTCCATAATATACACTTGTGAGAAGAACTTAAGGATAACGATCAATATGCGAAATTTTTGAGTGGTTTTCAACAGATTGCAACTCCGAAGAAAATAATCGCACAGCAAAATTAAAAAAAGCAAATTCTAGCTCCAAGTATCTAGTTTTCAGATCTGACATTAAAAAATTTTTGCCTGGTACAGTTCCAGAATAATCTTAGAAAAAAGCAGCAAAAAAAAAATTTCCAAATTTTTGTATTGTTTACAGAAAAGGTCTGCGGGCTTTAGAAAAAAATTTTTTTTGAAATTCCACAAGAAAACTGTTTCAGGAAATCTAATGCCCTTTAATTTGACTTTATGAAGCGCCCGGGTACGATGATTTGCTGCAGAATTATCCTCAATCAATCCGAAAAAGTCTTTTTTGTCTTTGGTAAGTAATAAATCTCAGTCAATAATGATCGTACAAGAAATCGAAGGAGGGTTCTGGAAACTGCAAAATATTGTCTATAAGACAACATAAGTGGTTCAAGACGAAAAAAATTTTTTCGAAACAATAATTTCGACTAGAAAAGAGATGAAAAATCGCATATTCAGGGATATTTGGATAACTTCGTATAACTTTGGATATAAAGGATGAATGCAGGATATTTCAGTTAATTTTTCAAATTTCGAGTGTCAAACAAACCCTGAAAATTTTGAACCGCTACGTTTCTTTTTTCTTGGCGCCCCGAAGATTCGAATTCATTGTTTTTGTCAAAATCGCCAAAAATCATCATAATGAATAATTTTTCGATTCTTCATCAGCTTTTTTTTTTTTTTTTTTTTCATTTTTCATTAAAATTCATTTTTTTTCTGGCAATAATCTTTATTTCACCCATAAAAAAGATCAATTATTGTGAAAAATCTAAAAAAAATTCTTTTGAATTAAAAAAATTTTTTTTTCGATTTTCTTTCTTCAGCATATTCACAATGTTTCAGTATTGTCAAAAAAAATGATTTGATTTTTTTCAATCTAAGTAGGTAGCTTATAATAGACATACCTAGCTCACACGCTACTTGCATCATTTGATTATCAGTGATCTCAGGTTAGGTGGGCCCCACAAATCTATCAAGAACTCAATATGAATCTCGTGGGCATCTCATGCAAGCATCGTATAAGCTGATTCATTATTTCTCAAGAGACGAAACACGAAAATAGCTAAGTTTCACAATTCACATGAATATAACCTAATAGCCAGTAATAAAATCAAAATAAAGTGCCTACATTTCCAGTCAATGATTTTTAAGACGTAGATATTTATGTGTTTTTCTACAGGTACCTCCTCCAACTATTTTGTTTTCTCTGAATGTAATTCAACGATTTACTTTCTGTCCGTGTAACTCCAACAGTAATAATAATATAACTCACATTAAAACAAAAAAAAATAGCATTATAATGTATTTTTTAGGCGAGTGCCTCAAAAAACGACGTTTTAGGGACTAAATAGTCCCAAAAATGATACTTTTCTGTACACTTTTTTACTTCACGGACGCATGTTATTTATTTCAATTGATAATCATATTTATTATAAATTTATTCCTAAAAAATAACGGAACTGAAACAGGAATTTGAAATATTATTTCCTAACATTACTAATATTATTAAATATAGTAACTAAAACATTAGTATTTATTTAACAGTGAACATGATGAAACATAATATTATTTTACCTTCTATTCAAACGCTACGATATTGGCAGATACAACGTTTGTGATTGAACTGTAGCAACGCAATCTTTTATTTTATATTTACCCATAAAACAAAAGGCAAAGTCGCGTGATCCCAGCATATGCTATATACCTATATTATACTTTAATATATAGGTATACAGTGCCGTACATTTTCATTAATTTTGTCATTTTAGTGACTATTTAATCCCTTAAACATCATTTTTTGAGGCACTCGCCTAAAAAATATTGTGTGTATCAATTAGGCCGAATGATCATTTTTAGCCTCATCCAAAATATAGTGGACCTCGGCTACGCCTCGGCCACATATTTCGGATTTGGCCAAAAATTGTCAACTTTCCGGCTTAGATACACAAATAACTATTATACGTGGTCCACAACTTAATCTATATCACGCACTACTTTTCTGACCTTCATATACACAAACTCGAGATATTCGTTCTAATCTTCATCTTCAATGCGCCAAAAGGAAAACTCGCCAATGGTCATTTGCTCGGTGTATTATGTCCTTTTTAATGTTGTTATGCCTATCATCCTTTCTCAAGAGCAGCCTTAAAATAGATACCGATCGGCAGTTGGCACATTCGAACTTGGCAACTCAATGCCATTTTTGTCTTGAAGCGATTCAACACACATACACATTACCATCCAACATATTCTAAAAGTGTATATATATAAACTTCTAATGACAGTCTTGGACACACTACCCTGCACTGACAAAAAAGCAGGTGAATGAATGGATGGTTAAATGAGCGCATCTGTATATACCTGATCGACATCGTCCTTAGAAAAATTCAGCTCGTAAAGATCACTTCGATGGTGCCGCATTTCACAAGAAGCAATTTTAGTCTAGTGTTTCTTCGTTACCTCTATTCCAGTTTGCCTTCCATCACTACCATCGTTACAAGTCTAATTCTCTTTCTCTTTCACATTTACCAAGTATCATTCCTCTCTTTGAGTTTGGAATATAATTGCACCTCTCCTTAGGAGACACGCGAGGAGTGATCTGCTAGCAGTTTTGACCGATGTCATTAGAGCCGAAACCGCTGTGAAAACACCTGCCCATCCCCTAATGTCATTAGGACGGTTTTGGCAAATTTATTTTTATATTCATTTTTTTTTTTTTTTTTTTTTTTTTTTTTTTTTTTTTTTTTTTTTTTTTTTTTTTTTTTTGAATCTTTCGCAGTGTTGATCAATGAGCATTTAATTTTGAGATTTTAGACGAAGGTATAATATAGCATTTGTACATGAAAGACCAAATAAAATTTCTACAATTCAGATAATAAAACTGATTCATAATATTATGAATGAATAATTGTATAACATCGAGATTAAAATTTCAACGCCGACTTTGGAAAATAACTTGACCATGATTTATTACATGAAACAAAAAGCCCAATAGGAATTTATGAAGAATAAAATAAGTACAAGACAGAAAATAGAAATCATTTTAATTTACGAGTTAATAGATATCATGAAAGTCCGTATTTATTCCTTTTTGCTTTTTTTTTAATATATTACTCCTAAATTTCAGGTCAAGCAGGCGTTAACCAATTGGGCGGGGTATTTGTTAATGGTCGACCACTGCCTGACTGTGTTCGTCAAAGAATAGTACAGTTGGCATTAGTTGGTGTCAGGCCATGTGATATATCCCGACAATTGTTAGTATCACATGGTTGTGTATCAAAAATTCTCACAAGATTTTATGAGACTGGCAGTATCAGGCCTGGAAGTATTGGCGGCAGCAAAACCAAAGTAAGTTAACAATAAGTTCTTTTTGTCAAATATCAATGTTAATATTATGCAAGATTTATATATTCTCTCGACTTCGTATGAGAATAAAGTGTCTATATATAATAGCGAAAACTTGGTTATAGGGTGATCTCACTGATGCGATAAAATGATCAATTCGAGACATGCATAAGATAGCTGATGTGATTTTAAGTAAGGCCCCGGTTGTGGTTGTTGACCGTACTGGCAATTATCCAAACACCTTGCTTCAAGGTATTTGCATAATTTCATGGCTCTCGCCACGGATGCTTTATGTGTTAGAATCAGGTGTAAATAATTCAGTATATAAGTATTAAATTAATAAAATACTAAATGACATAATATGTTAAGAATAGTCTTACCAACCTACATATTTGCAATTTGATAACGCAATTTTTCATGATATTTTATTTATTTTTTCCATATTTTACGATATGTTTCATCTCCTCTGATATCTTCCCTTCTGTGAGCGCAAAATGAGTGAGTAAGTTTATACGTGCATATAACTACACTAATGGGCCAGGAAACTTATATTCATTGCACAACGACACTTATATACAATATATGACACTAATAATATTATAATTATACGGTACATGGATGTTAAAACTATGGTACATAGTTTTCTTACATTAATTCGACGAAAATACTCTTCAAATAATGAATTTATTGTTATGAGCATCGTTCATTCGCATTGAGATTACATCAGCGTTCAATTTAGAACCGTAATTTACTTGTAGTCGGCATTTTCAAGCGTTAATTTGATTTTCAATATAAAATAATAAGTATGATTATTAAAATACATAAACACGTTTGATGCATTATATTTTGTTTTATGAAAACATTTTTTTCGCTCAAAAAAAAATCTTGAAGTAAATGGAAACATGAAAAATAAACAAAATGTTTCACGTGCCTAATAAGAATTATATGTCAAGGCACAATTTATAATACACACACAATAACTAAAATTAATTACAGATACTGTGGCGCAAAACATACATGACATAGCAAAAAGGATAGAAACATACATTTTATAAATATTCGTGTGCAAATATTGGTTATATGATGGTAAGAATTGATATTATTCGACAGACGTTTACAACGATCGTGCTGAACATATATATCGTTCAACGCAATTTAATAATTGATTTCATAACATTAATTGGTATTTTATCTACCGGGCAATCTACATATGTTCTTGTACGTTGTGTGAGCTATTTGATCACATTTTTCTTTCGTTTTAACTCCCTTTTTTTATATTCTACATACACCCGCGTTTACTCATGACGATACAGACATATAAATAGTAAACATGACCGTATGATTCCCAACAAATGAGTCCAGAGCACGGAATATATAATATACATATATGCAGCATACACACAAACACATGTACCGAACAATTGACAAAGAAAATTGTTTTCATGAAAAATGCAAATGTACAATATGTATATAATAAACCTCGCAGTCAATACATTTTTTCTCATTGGTCTTGACCGTTTTGCGGAAAGTACCCAACTAATACCACGAACAAGAAATCAATTGTATGGTTTTGTAAGTATATATGTCAGTATACAGTTAGATATATATTTACATCGATATAAACATGCAATTACCTGTATTGGCACTATCTCTGAAATTATTATTAAATAATAAATATATTTCTCACGCAATTGAGTGAGGAAAATAAAGGGACGAGTATACGACACACATGTTTCAAACTTTATCTGGCAATTAAGATCTCTCACTCAGCGACTACGATTCTATACGAAGCAGCATGACCGTTAAAAAACCGTCGACATACACCACCAATAATATATACATATTTACACATCTTCGAAAATATCTATTCTTATCTGAAACATACACTAATCTATGAATAAATTAATGTATTAGCGAAGAAGGCGAACCGAGGACGAATGAGCTTGAAACAAATCAAATCATTTTCTTGGCAATCCATGAATGAATCGAACTGCAAAACACAACATGGAAGACAAAAAAATTATAATCGTCACTATATATTTATCTGTTAGACAGGTGAAAAAAAAATGAAATATGTGGTAAAACGGTTATCAGCGATAACCACGCAACGATATCCCATGGTCTCAATTGGAGAGAATAATAATTAGTGTGTTAGTATAAACGTGCCCGAAATACTCGGGTTATCTAACGTTTAGCACCAGATGGTCCCATGTCCTATCTAACCGGCCAATATTCACTCAACCCTCCTATTCTTCCTTCTTCCTGTGTCATTTCTCTTTCGATGTAATAAGTATATCATTGCATGCGTTAGGTTAGGTTATATTGACGAGAAACACTCAGGGCGCATATCGTCGCTTGTCCCTTTTGATCGGTTCCAACATGGGAACGTGTGTATTCAACAACGGATGACATTAGGACACCACACAACCGGTACCACTACCACTATCATCATCATACCACAGGTCGACACAGGGGTAATTGTCGTCACGACGGAAGTGTCAGATTAGAATCTGAGATGCTCCCGGGGTCGCACGCGATGACTATATAGTTATAACCCTATAACCTCCAATGTGTATATGTATTTATGTACTCTCATCGTAACCCGATCGTACCAATAGAAACCATAAAACTTGTAATTCTGTAACTGACAATATTTTATACTAATTGATAGTTGGAGCCATTTGCCAATATTAATATTGTGTTTATTTTATTTATGGAAATAAATAAAGTTAATGAACTTTAGGGTGTAATGGATGAAGTACCTTAGAGAAAGTAGAGATCATCATCGTCTCTGTACTGTTCTGGAACAATCCTGATTTAGGAATCTTTTTGGCACCACAAAAAAAAAGAACTCAATCACAATCAATCTAAACAAAAAATAATGAAAATCAATAGAATCTCTACAAAGGTATAATGCTGATGAGAAAAGTCAACTCAGCCGATACATTTTATTGAATGGAAATAACGTGGATAATTTCAATGGGGAATTTTTTCGCAGAATCAAAATCCGCATATAATATCTAGAGTCACACCATCAATTCACCTATTCAAAAGCAAATAATTGATAACGTTCATAATTTTTGGTAACGATGCACACTTGGAATTTTTGAGATTTATATTCATTCACAAAATATTCATTTCACAAAATTTTTTTACTGTGTACCATAAATTCTTCACTGAATTCTTCATTCATTCTATTTCTTACACTTTCATTCATCTATGATAGCTTTATCTCTCAGTAAATGATGATCAACCAAGTTGCACCGAAGATAAAACCACTCCCATTTTACAAACCGTCATCCTGATATCAGAAGAAGAGACACATATTTTGAACTCGCTGTTACAGAAAGATATTGAGCAGGACATTTTAGATGTCTCTGAAAAAAGACATATTACAACGTATAAACATGAGTGAAAGATGACAACGACGCCGCAAGAGTTAAGTTTAATTATCGTAAAAATTTTCATATTTCAATTTTATCTAATTATTTCTCTCATCACAAGGCATATCAGAAAAAAAGAACAAAATAACTTTTGTTTCGTGTAACTTGGGTATAAGCTTTTGATTGTGACCACTTACAGTGTGATCAGATGAAACATTACCGAGATACAATAATCTCAGTCATGGTCTTAAAATGGTATGGCAGGAGCCAAAAATTAGGCCTCTTATGAAATTTTAAACCCTCAAGTAACATAAAAATGCAGCACAAGCTTGTGTAATTATTGTATGTGCAGCCGATAATAAATAATATAAACAAAAACATGTGATTATTTTATCAAAATTCCATTAATAATTGAAAGAAAATTTATCATGGACTAACTTATTTGGATTAAGCAAACAACTGTTTGTCAAATCCTAAATCACTTCAATATTCAATATGAGAAACAGAGATAATATTTCATTTGAATTTTGATATTTCATTGTGTAAAACTGTTAAACTAAAAAATAATCTCGCGAATAATAATGTTAGGCCGGGTACACACTGGGCGAACGAAGGCGAAAGAATTTGTTTGGACAAATTCGCCCGAAAATGTTTGGTGTTCGATGTGAAATTCGCTTCGTCGTCCCTGATGTACGAAAAAATGCGAAGGAATTCTCTCGTCGATGTTCGTCTATTTTCGTCAGAGTTGCGGGTGCGTTGTAGAAAATTGTGTAACATCCATATTCTCGAAATGAATTGATAAAATTTAAATAAATGGAGTGGCTTCAATCCATGATTCAAATCACAAATGAAATTAATCAATTAATGTATCTATATACATAACGTAGATTTGTACTGCGCAGTAAAGCCGTCCACACTAAAAAATAGGCCGAACCAATTCGGCCGAATTTTCTTTTGATGTACCGCCTGGCGAGCGATCCCAAGCGAACGCGAGCAAAAATGTTCGCCGATGTTTGTCGGGACGTCCACACTAGCCGAAAATAGTCGAAAGAATTCTTTCGCCACTGTTCGTTCGCCTAATGTGTACCCGGCCTTAGGTCCCAAGCGACCTTTTCTTTCCCCGCAGTTGTCAATTTCGCTTTTACCATACTACGTCATTTAGTTTAGACTACTATACAGAAAGCCTGCTCTCTATTACACAGCAAATATTGCGCATTTAAAGTTAATATGGCAGCATACTCTCGTACGCCCCAGAATTCAGGCACATCACGCAGCATCACATCTCAGATTATGTAAATATTTTATTCATATAAAACTCATATTATTATTTTATAAGATCTATTTCATTATAATACTATTGTATCTAAGTTCATTAATTAACCGATACTCTCATTTCCGTTAGGAACACTCTCTTTTCATTTTTCCTAAACGACATTTAAGCCTACCTTTTGCTTTTCATCAAATTCAAAGAAACTTCTTGTATTCGAGATTTTAAGCACTATCATATTGTACAGGTGAAGTTCTCGAAAAAGGTGACTATATGTCAGAACCCTGGGAACGTGTCAATTTGCTGACCAAAATACTCTCTCATCCTTGCATTTTCTTTACACTAAAATCAGTCATCGTTTGATTTTCATAGCATCAACATCAGTCCTCGCTCAAATCATGAACTATTAACATCTAGACATCAACCAAAAAGTACCAACTTGGAACGAGAATCAGTTTCAATTAATACTGAATCTCAGAATCATCGTAAAAACCTTGTCTTAACTTCGAACTTCGTATATTCTACAACCCTGCTAGGTACTTTCGTACACTTAACTCCAATCATCTATTTTTATTTTAATTGTTAATGATAATATAGTTTAACTGTAATAGTGTGTGTTAATGAATGAAGTACAAAGTGAATATAATCAATCGTCAAATTATAACGTCATTAACGAACTATCACAGACTCGTTCGGTATTACGATTCATTCTTATAATTTAAGATCTATATAACCCGAGTGGAAATTTTTGTTCTTCTGATGTACTCCAAGTAGTCGAATAGACATTATATTGTCCTCGTCGGCCCTATCATTTCTACATTGAACCTCGAAAACCTATATAAATCGATGTTTGAATCTACTTTGATACTCTTTAGACCTAGCACAAGATTGTCTCGTTTTTTTTTGTGATAAACAAAGACGCAGAACCTCCGCAGGACCTCTTACTCCTATAATGTTCAATAAAATCAGCTCTCAACACATCGTGCAGTTATTAAACAAATGAGTCACGTAGGAGTGACGCGCACACCGACATCTTGGACGTATACTTTTATTCAATCTAACGGTTGCATTGATGACGGAAGCTAAATGCAAAATAAATAAATTTGTGGCAATATTTTTGTTCAGAGTGAATTGTTTTTTAGTGAAGAAAAAAGACGAAAAAATTTGTCTAGGAAAAACAAAATATACGTTGATATTGTGGTTGAAAAGCCACATAAAGACATGGTGAAACTTTATTAAGAAAGCAAAGATTTTGGATTATTCACGTGACAGATATTGATAAAAAAAAAAATCAAAAAAATAAACAAATGATGCGTGAAGTCCCTACGCACCGATGAAGTGAAACTTCAACACAATGAAAATTAAAAAC
>JAQQBS010001425.1:986717-1021224 GCA_030347275.1 Microctonus aethiopoides
TTAACGTTTAACGTTTAACAGTTAACGTTTAACGTTTAACGCTTCCGAAGTCGATTAAGAAGTTTCACTTCAAAAAAATAATAAATTGAATTATGAGAAGTAAAAATAATATCATTGAATATAGTAATAAATATAATGATTTAAATTGTAAATATTTTCTCATTCTTATTATTTTTTCCATGTTCGCCAATTTTTATGATCCACTTCTTATCATTGACGTTTTTCTCGTCATTTCCTCTTGCTGTTCCACAAATACATTTGTTACACTCAAAAGTAGAACAGTTAAAAGATAAGGACCTGAAGGGTCTATGTAGGTTTATTTTCAGGTCCTCCTTTGCGCTTTAGAATGGAAGATTTGACAATATGTGACCACTTCGAGGTCTTGAGGAAGAGTTGTATTTCCTATTAAAATATTTTCAAATATCCTCTTTTGCTCCTAAAGAACCTATCTAAATGCCAATTGTAAGGTCCAAAGTAGGACATAAATTTCGACTCGGGAAGTGATTCAATCAATAAATAGAAAATAGTGTATTTTCTGTGTCAATTAATAATTAATCCCTACATATATCATCAAACACCATCCATCCATAGCACTTATTTCTATTCATTTCAAATATAAAAAACTGACAACGACCTCTAATTATTCTCTCAATCGTTAGATTATGTATTTTTATTGACGACTACAAGTTCTTGGACGAGCTGTCACAATTACTTTATATCAAAACCGACAAATACAAGCCAGTATACCAATTCACTTATGCTTTGAAATTGTGGTCACTTATCTGTTGTAGCTCGGAAACTTAGCTTGAAAAATGACCGTATCTTTTGATACCGATAATATACTTTGATTATTTCATTAATTAATTCATGATTTATGTAATTATGTACACAAGATAAAATTAATTTTCACAAAATATTGGCAAACAGCAATGAAAAATATCCGTGACAGTGGAAGGTGGATATAAATTCCAAGAAATAGTTGAATAACAGTTTAACCCAAAATTCTAGAGCGTTACGATTTTTTGCATTCTAATATATTTTGACTGGCGTGCACGCGCAAAGAATGTATATTACATTTATAATACTGTTAAACAAGATAGTTAATCGTAAAATCTGTCCAGCATGTATAACATTTCCATCAAGTTAGTATAAAATTAGCCGCTTATGAGCACATCCGCCGAATGTATTTCATTAGCAATTCAAATTTATTTTAATTTCTGATGCCACTGTGATTTTGAGAACCACTGCTACCATGTGTGACCGAGCCAATAAAAAAAAAGGGGAACCCCAACAGAAGATCGTTAGGAAATGGATTATATAGCTAGTATAGGTGTAAACTGCAGATGACGGAGTACATTTAAACGAATTACATGAGCCGTAGAAGGGAACCCCTGAAATTCTTGAAGAACATTACGATACGTGATATCTGATTGCCGAGTTTCTTGTATATTATATCAGTGTGTAGAGCACAATTCACCTGTGAACGACATGTGTACGTATTTTTTATGCCATGGGGGTCCTGATGTCGCTGAATTGGACAATAATGTGACGAGGGGTGCGCAGACTATGTCGTTCAACTCATCAAACTATAAACACGTTAAAAACACAATGGGATAATAATGATCCGTAATTTTTCCAGTATATAATGGATTTCCTGTATATAAATAATTTTCATTACGGATGTTTAATGGGTTAATAGTCAGTATGGTGTATAAAAAATTCTTCTGCTGCGGATTCATGGATGTCATAACGTACTCAAAAAGCTGACAAACACTTTTTTGAAAACACAATCTCATGTTATACGAGTCATCTTGAACTGCCGTCAAGCAACTTCGCAATTCAAACCACTATTAGTTAAAAAAACATCTTTGACAGTAACGAATCTTCATCTCTTTGTTTTGGAATGGTGTTCACTCACAAATTAAGCTCATCAAGTCGCCTTTCCCGTATCGTTCAGTGCATCCTCAAATCACCTCAACTCACTTGAAAATTTAGATTAACCTACACAGGTGCCTCTGTACATTTTTTCCTGAATAATAGTACACCAGAATAAAGATAATCAACCACATTGAAGCACTAATACTAAACATACATACCTATATCTTTGCGTATTGTATCAATTAACCATTACTATGATGGATAACAGGTACAACAAATCATTGATGAAATTATACCTCAGTTTCATCACACATCATACTAACATTTAAAGTCAATTACAATTATCCATTCAGATTTATTTCCAGAATAATTTGCTTTGTGTACTAATGTAATGTATGCCAATAAATATAAAAATTTGAAGCTGAAATATCCAACGAAATTTATCATGACTTTTAACAATATCGTTCATCTAATTGACATTGAAAATAATGATAACAAAATATGGTCACGAGTTTCCGATTTGACCTGTATACTTTCATCACCTTAATGAATACTCGCAAATAAAACAAAATAATTTCCATTTCCTCCGTGTCAGTATGCTAGGAACCTTCAATTTTAACATTCAATAATTCTCAAAATCACGCATGCTGACTTTTCATGAATACATTGATAAAAATCATAAGCTATGAATCAAATCACACCTTCAAATACCGAATGATTTCAATATTTTTCTCAACATTACATGGTACTAAATAACGAATAATAATTAATTTCACACGAAGTCGATGGAATGTCATGAGAAAGTTAATCAAAAAAAAAATCTAGCTATAACGAACGTGACATTATTGATTTAGAGTAATAATCGGAGTATGGCGTTGCAGCAAGTTGCTACACCAACGATAGTGAAGAAAATCTTACGGATGAAACAAGAGCAACCGACAATGTTCGCATGGGAAATCAGAGAACAACTTGCGCGACAAGGTGCTTGCGATTCACAAAGTTTACCCTCCGTTTCATCCGTCAATCGGATTCTCAGGGGTGGTGGATTGCACGCAGATCATCCAACCATTGATACTGGATCATCGGCTGTTTTTCAAACTCACATGCCAACAAATTCAGAAACTAGAGGTTAAATTAAAAATAAAATATCAAATTTTTTAACAAGATATTTTTTAATTTTTACACACATACAGAGTCATTATTGCTCTCAATATTTCTTCAGGTACTCTAATGAGATCAGATTATCAATTATTTTATCCTGGTTCCCTCGGACCCCTTCACATATCTACGGGTGAAACAGGCACTGGCAATAATGATAGTAATAGTACAGGTACTGCTACATCCACGTGGAATCCTGGATTCTATTCTTCACTATATCAAGCAACAACACTTCATTTACATCATGGAATACAAACTTTCACGTGAGTAGATTGAAATCTGATTATTTAAAGCATAAGAAATGCAATCGTGAATGGTTGCAAGTATTCAATTCAACAAAAATAAATCGGTTCGTATAAGCCCCAGAAATTATCGAACAGTCAAGTTTTCTTTGATCATTTTTCACATTACCAATCTAAATAACAACATCGAACAGAAATTTCATGTAACGCAAATTCGATTCACTGAAACATTTAGAATTCGCGATAAAAAAAATATTCAGGAGTTATTCACTTGGTATGTCATGGAAGATAGACTAATGTGTATTCCACACATGACAATTTTCATTCCAGTATTTTATTATCTCTTAACCAGTGCGAAATAGTTATATAACAGTTGTGCATATATTATGTGTAACATAAAAGATACAAATATTACATTGTTATTGTACTAATGTTTAACATATGATGAATTCCAATGATAATTCGATTAATATTAATGTAAGAGAAGATAAATCAAAATGGGGTCTTCAAGAATTAAAACACATGTAATATCTATTTTATGGCTTATAGATTGCTTCTTAGAAACGTACGTAAATTTATTTAGACATATTTTGGCTTATATCTAATGATGTAGAATAATAAAAATAATGATATAAAATAATAAAAAACTAAATGAGGCATGTGATGAAGATATAAAAATTATAAAATGTCTTTAGTTTGTTTGAGTCTAAAAATATGTTCAGGAGAAAAAAAGAACTAAAAGATGATCTAGATGATACTTGCTCTTCATTTTTCGCAAAAGAAAATATGGGATGGCTCATTTTCAGGGTTTCAAAAAAATCATGATAGTTTCACCCGAGTCGAAGTTTTCGGCTCAAACAAATGATAAGAGGTATTTTTTTATTTAGTTTCGGTTTTAAGTGCCGATTTTCCCATTTTTCCCACTTTGAAGTCGAGAGTAAGTCCCAAGCTTAAATTCGACTTCCTTGGATTATGTCATGAATGATTTATGAATTCATTTTTTTATTCATTTATGTTTTCATTGGTCATCGTTTCGATTTTTTCACCGTATAAGGATAAAATTTACACTGCCGTCCCAAAAAGAATAAACGAGTGGCCATTGTTTTCTACTCAATATTACTATATTAACGCTTTATCATCAAGCAATAGTATGGTTTTACGTGGCAAACATGAATTCACTTCACTTAACATATATAAATTCCAAAATAACAGAAGTAGCAGCTAGCACACTGGAATCTCAAGTTCAAAACTTATTAAAGAAAACTGCAATTCGGAGATTTTTCATTTTAAATAACCAATTTCAATTCTCAAACTTTAATATTCATTTAGAAATAACCCAAAAAAAAACTGTAGCCAAGTAACCCATTGTGAAATTCGTGACAGCCAGAGTTAATATAAATGCATTGATGGGAAGAAAACTTATATAAATAGAGATGGCAAAGACGTTAGAATACGAGGAGTGACAATTAAGTTTCGGGAATTGAGTCATAACTCGAGAACCGACAACATTATACGTTGTCCGATAACATCTGCCTAAAAGAGGGGCCCCTTTTTTTCAGTTTTCGTCGAAACCTCAAGTCAATAGCATATTTTGTTTGTTAGTTGTACGTATTTTTCTAAATGAACTCTTTTAGTGGCGTCGTGAAAATGAGTGACTTACATTACAAGCAACATATTGTGATCAATTTTTAGTGAAATCTGGCGAAAAACCCTTGAAAATCCTCCGAAAATTGCAGGTGGTATATGAAGAGGAGTGTGTGTCGAAAACACGTGTGCTTGAATGGACAAAGCGGTTCAAGAAGGGTATTGTGAATCAGTATCAGACGATCCACGTGAAAGAGTTCCTGTCATCTCTCGTACCGACGCAAATATCATCCGTTTGCGTTCGCTGATCACATCAGACCGGCGCCTAAACATGCGTTGGTCTGACGAGTTAAATATCAACAAAGAAATGTCCGCAAAATGTTACATGAGGATTTTAACATACGAAAGATTTTCGCAAAGATGGTGCTAAAAATCCTCACCCACAAACAAAAACAAATCCGAAAATCGATCTGCAACAATTTCTTGCCCCGCATTCAGAGTGACGGCAGAGACTGGATGAGTCAGATAGTCTATGGATATGAAACCTGGATATTTGAATACGACCCCGAGACCGGTAAACAAAATCAGCAGTGGTTGATAAGAATGGGGGTATTCCAACGAAAACGAGGATGTCAAACTCACGACTGGAGGAAATATGGTTAGTTTGTTTTTCGATATCCGGGACATCTTTCATTGTGTATATGTTCCTGCCAGCCAGACAGTGACTGGTCAGTTCTATACGTTGGCGTCCTGGAGCGGCTGCAGCCACGTGTTTTTTGTGTGCGACCCGAACTTTCCAAAAGCGGCTAGATCTTACACCACGACAATGCGCTGGCCTATTCCTCGTTGACAAATTAATTTGCTTATTTTTTATTTACAAATTCCCGGAACTTAATTGCGAGTCCTCGTACATATTTCTTGAACCTTATTTCGTAAAACCCGAAAATAGGATAAACGCAGTAAAATTCCAAATTAGAAGTTTTAAATGCCCAGCAGAAGCTGAAGTTAATCATTTAAATTCACTCAATTGTCCTCTCCAGCCTTCAAATAAGCTGGAGAACTTAAATTTGAAATATACTGAAGCAAAACAATAAAATATAAGACGTAAAAGCCGAGAACTAGAAATTTCGATTCGACTTGCTTTGTACTAGAAAGATCTCTCTGATCGTTTGATAAACATCTATTGTTTATCGTTAGTATGTAATATGATAAGCTTTTGTGGTATTATATATCGTTATTTGTAATTTAAACGTTAAATAATTATGACTTGAGTTATGTTATTATTGCAAGATCATATCAGGTTCTCATAGCACTTCAAAAGTCTTTTCAAACTGTTGGATGACAATAAAGGTTATATAGTGGTATTTATCCTACCATAGCAGCACATATTTATTACAATTTTGGCAATGTTTTCAAATTTTCATCATTTTTCCTATAACACAATCCCCAAAATCACCCCAAAATATCTCATTGTCAGCTTTTCAAATTACTACACGTAGTAGTTTTCGTTGAGCACTGAATTCGTACGATTTTAATTTGGGAAATATAACATTTTTTTTCGTAATGGAAATATGATTTTGCATGGCTAACAGATGGCGCTATCGAAATCTCTTATAGGGATATGTGACGATAACTTTTAGAATAATCATTTGTGGTTTTTGCAAATAAGTTGAAGTACGATGTCAAGTTCATGGTTTTTGAGATTTCAATGTTCCTCATCAATGATCGTTCATTTATTATAGTAAGGTGAAGATCGAGAAGACGTCGAAATAAACTATAAATGTAACGCAGGTTTAGGCAGAAGCCATAAGCATGTTTCAGGGGTTTTCTACATTGTAAATAGTCTACGAATATAATTATAGCAATTATTTTTCTATTTTAGTTGAATATTGCAAATATTTGTATTTTATTATTTAACTATGTTATTTAATATTTATCACTTTTATTCTCATGGTGATTCACTTCTTTGAGGGTGCTACTGCCTCAAAATATCATTTATCATTTGTTATGGCAAAAAATGTTTAATGTAAATTATTAATTACAGCAGATCATTAGATACTGAGAGGTTGACTGAACAACAGAAGGGACAGAATCAAGTGGAGCTGAAATCGAGTTCGAGTTCAATGGCCAGTAGCGACGATTCATTGGACAAAAGTGATTTAGATGACAATGCTGAATCACAAGATAATTATAAAGCCTATCAGAGTTCCTCAATAATTCTGGAATTGGGACAAAAAATTGGCAGCAATCGAAGTGCATTTGTACGACATGGCAAGTCGAATTCATCCGGTAATTTTGATAATGATTCTCGTAGCAGTCCTACGTCATCAACGGTCATTGAGATAAAAACATTATCAAATGCCGAACCAAATGCTAGAGCAAAGCAAAATACATCCGCAATTTTAGACAACAGTCACAATAATAACTCAAAAACTATAAATGGCGATTATAATGAAAAAAAAAATGCGGCACAACCTCTAAAAAAACGTAATCCGTACTCAATTGAAGAATTATTGAAAAAAGATGAAAATGGAATGATGAATAAAAGGCCGCGTGTAGTTGATACAGGAATTGTCCAACCATGCGGTATAATTGTTAGTAAAGAGCAGTGAATTTTTTTAGTATACATTCATTATTTTCCTATTTTTCTCTTGAGTGATATATATACATATATCCGGCGCTAATTGCGTTATTCACATTTAGAATATAAAGATGTAGACGATTGAAGAAGAAGTAAAAGGAATGTCTGAACATGTCACTAAATTATGATTACACAAAATCCATGACTTGTTGCTATTCCCGATCATATATAGACAGCTACTGTCTAAATAACCTATCCGAAATAATTAATGATGGAAAACAATTTTGAAACAAAAAAATATAATTCGTTTGTTTATGTACATAAAAGTATTTCAATAATGAAAATTTCCAACAGTTTCTTCCCCATATATGAGAATGATAAATAGATATAAAAATCAACACGCTTGTAATAGAATAATTGGCTCATTCCAAACAATTTATAAAAAATCAGAAATCCAACATAAATTTTTTTGTTATTTCTTCTTTCGGTAAAGATCAAATGCACGACACGGAATAAACCGCAGCACGCGAGCAATAAAATCCAAATGCGCATTCCAAAGCGCAGAATGAATGTCCTTTACCACTTCGCTCATAAAACCATAAACGCTTCGTTTAAATATACATGTATATACATATATATATAGATACTATACAATATTTAGATGCAACTTTCAGAAATAATCAAGTAAAAAATTAACAAAAACGCTTACAAACCGCCATCAAATGTATCGTTGCCATTTGCTTCTTTACAATGTTATAAATATTTATTATTACTAATATTATCATTATTATGATTGGCATTTCATGGCTATCTTGAATGAAATTAATGTCTCATTAAATAGTAATTATGTGAATATTTTTGTGCAACTAATGATCATAGCCAACGTTCCTCTCATTTGTGTATAGAATTCGTAATGTTATTATATTGAATGCTTTCATATTCAAACTTATTATTCGATCGCTGCAATATTAAAATATTATAAAATATATTACGCTCTTGTTTTTATCATCCTGGACTGTTCAAACAATGATGATAAATGAATCTAGAAAAGTTTTTTTTCGTCTATATATCCATTTCATGATTTTTCAGTCTATTCTGTTCGTTATTATTTATTCAGTTACACTTATACGTGAAAGCACATCTACAAATAAAATTACAAATTAGAGAGATGTAACATGAATTATTTTGACAAAACCTAACTATGGTGTAGAATCTAAAATCGAGCAGTTCAAAAATGTATTCATTATTCGGTATAAATGTGAAGTTAGAAAAAAAATAAGATATTAAAAACACAAAAAAGATTTATGAAAAAATGAAGGTGACTTGTGGTCTGATCATAAAATGCAATATACTAATTTAATCCATGCAAAATTATTGGTCATGTACATATCATAAAAATAATAACGATAATAATAATTTGATTATAATCGAATAAAAAACGTCGCATTTATTTAATCTTAAGTTTGTTTATGTGTATATGATTAACCGAATATATATCAAGAATGACATCATAAACTAGTCAAAAAAAAAAAAAAATGCAAGCGGAATAATAGTTAACATGTGACGATGTAAAGTCAAATTATATTTTTTTTTTTGTCGTGGAAATTGCTCAGTCGTAATTAAGAAATGACAAAAATTTTCTTCTCTGCTTGGTATGCAATTGTGAAATAAATAAAGTGCATATGTGCAAGTAAATTTTGTCAGTTTAATTCTTATCCTAACATTATTTCTCATGATTCACACACGAAACCTTTTGTTAATACAATTTTATCAATATAATTTCATTTCTGTCCATATAATAACTATATTTTCTTTATTTCTCAACACAGATAAAATCATTGAACAAATTTATTCGCCCAATTATCAGTTTTGATATCCATAAAAATCAGTATTCATGTACGAATAAAACTATTCTACCGGTAAAATTTTATTTATCCTTAAAATACAAATATTATAGAACAGAACTAAATACTAAAGGTAACGATTTTTATTTCTTGATATTAGTGGCGCAATATTATTGCCAAAACTTTTGTGTATTGTGCTGCCATTATTGATCAAAATTTATTACAATTGGAAATTACGTTGGGAATGATTCAGAGTATTGGTCGAAAGTGTATGCACCTGGTGTGCTCCAAGAGGTCCAGGTGAACATAAACTGTGGTGTGAATGCGATTTCGCTCGAGATAATTCACTATAACGATCCTGTTCAGGTGATGCAACAAGCAATACTGGTCGTAACGATAATGATTTCCTTGAGCCAGCGACACTTTGTACTTCATTCACGTATCCTGGATTAACTTCACCTGAAACCCAGAAATGAAATACTCAAACTAGTAGATAAATCATTAATTCATCGGTTGTAAAATAATTGATTCCCCGTTAGTAAAATACATAAGAATACCCCAATAGTATTTGGTACACTCCACCAAAAACTATATTAAGGTTCGTCATATGAAGTGCACCGGGTGCGTTATCAGCGCGAGCACTAGGCTAATGGGGTAATTCTGAATATTCTGAAAAAGCGAAAAATTGTTACCAACTTATTACCGACTAGTGGTAATAAATATTGAAGGATTTTATTGTCTGAAGATTCTAAAGAGTCAATTCGTCAATTTTTGATTACTCTAACATTCAAATATATGCTTTCGGCATTAAAATTACAAATTACAAACGAGAATTTTGAAAGCTATTGGAATTCGAGCATCAGCCATGTAAAACAACCCTAGTTAATATATATTGTCCTTATTGATTATTTCTTTGGTTTTTCAAATTCAACGAATTCTTAACGGTGCTAAAACGCCCACAGTTTCTACAGGTTTTTTATCAATTTTTAAAGTTAACGAATGTCATTTAGTTTCATTTTATTCTTCCATGTTTTCAATGACGTTAATAATGATATATTAAAATCAGTTTCAGGTATTTTGGTCTCTTTATTTTTTTAAAAAAAATTCCTGAAAACTGCAATTTTTGGGTCATTAAAGAAGAATCCTCATAATTACTCAATGAAAATAAGTAATATTTAAAAAATATTATATAAAAAAAAATGATCTGAACCAAATGAAAAAATCAAATATATTACCTTTATACAGAGATCCATTGTTGAATGGTTCTGGTTGTAATCTAACGTGTCGTGATGCCAAAATAAAAGCAAGTGCAGCAAGAGTCACGGCATCAAGCGCTGCTATCGCTGACAAAGGTATCGCCCATCTGATCGCACATGCACCTGGATAATATCTAAATACAAAAAAATTAAATACATCATGTTCACTCTTATTTTGTAGTTAAACCATCAAAACATTCAATGTAGGAGATAACATTTCATAATCACATTACCGTGATGCAGAAACTCCACAAACTGCTCTTATCACAGGGGAATCCCACCCTAACGGATAAACACCAACGCCAACTGCCATACAAACAGCTAAAAAGAAAGTCAAAAAATAATTTCATACATACTAATATACTTAATAATAGGAAGTATTAATACGATTTATCGCAAGCTATTTAACTGACATTCAACATGTATTAGGAAGCGAAAGTGAATGCAGAAAAAGATGACAAGGGGGGAATATTAAAGTTTAGAAAGGCAGCAAACAGAGAAACATTAATGAAAACAATTTCATTCCACAATATTACCTACAATAATAATCAAATAATTATCATAACATTTTCAAATACAAATGTATCAGTTTAACAATTTATATGACCAAATTCATAATTGCACAATGATGAGGTTCGAACCATTCAATCGATATTTATTTCCACTGAATTTTTTTATTTAGCTCATTTATTCCAGGTTAAATTTTCACAGTATATACACATACACGTGTGTGTAGATGTGAGTTCAATGACTCGTCCCACGGGACATCCACAATTGTCAACTTTCACTCACGCTATATAATCATAACAAATGATGATAATTTGTTTATGCATCAATGAATTTAATTGAAGGAAAAAAAATATAATGAAAAATTTAATGATCAGTAGTAAGTGAACATTAATATTTTACTCACCAGAAATCACTTGCATCCATCCGCATGCATAAAATACTGTTGTGCTTTGACAAAAAAAAAATAGAAGCATGGCACAAATCGATAAAATAGCAATTATTACTGCTATTCCGACCAGAACTGTGCTCGCTTTAAATGGCACATTTGCAATTGTCGATAGATCATCAAGCCTTCCAATACATTCCTCACGTGTGTCGCCTAAAATGTCAAACTGATAAATACTGTCTTTCTCTCCAAATTTTAGTTCACCTATAAAGAATATAGTACATAATTTTCTTTACACAACTACTAATTTATACCATTTGAAGGGAAACGACAGCGTGACCAGAGTCCAAATCTTCCTGGATTTTCATGTTCAATATCAGCAAGCCATTCAGGAGTAATAAACGCAACAACGCCAATTATTGCATAGCATATCGTAAAAATTCCCCATAAAACACCGATTGCTTTCGAATTACGAATATAATTTGTTGCATACATATGAGATGATTCAACATACTCTATTTTTGATCCCATAATGTAATGTTTTGTTTTTCTGTGGAAGGAAACAAATATATAAGAATAAATAAAATAAGTCGTGAAATTCTTGGGATGAGTTTTCATTCTACATTCGTAAGTAAAGTTACAAATTTAAAAGTGTGTCTAATTACTCATAAATTATCCTGATGAAGTGAATAAAATTCTCAGAAAAATCATGATACAATAATTGATTCTTATATATTTATTAATAATGGATTAAATAATGATAGCGACAATAAAAAAGTTTTTTTTTACTTAAAGAAAAATAATTGATTATATTGTTCAAAGTTTGATTAAATTGAAGAATAACCGAACATACATACAATAAATTGCTGAATTATGATTATAATAATAAGAACTCGCAATTATAGCAACTCTGAAATATAATTCTTGTGGTTTTTTTAATAAAATTTTCAGAAAAATCATGATACAATAATTGATTCTTATATATTTATTAATAATGGATTAAATAATGATAGCGACAATAAAAAAGTTTTTTTTTACTTAAAGAAAAATAATTAATTATATTGTTCAAAGTTTGATTAAATTGAAGAATAACCAAACATACATACAATAAATTGCTGAATTATGATTATAATAATAAGAACTCGCAATTATAGCAACTCTGAAATATAATTCTTGTGGTTTTTTTATATTCTAATCTGGATTGTAACAAGATCTATCTCCGCACTTCATTGCTGAGTATTATAGGAAATATCATTTTTACATATCTCTAATGACCTCGATATAAAATATCAATACAAAAAATATTTTTTTAAGTCATGTATGTATAATCGTATATCTCATCTTTGTAGAAATAGAATTGAGAATTAATGGACTGAAACGCAAAAAATATAAAATAAAAAATTGTATAATATTCAAATTTTCATGCTCTACAATTGATTCAACGAAAGATGAGTAAAAAACTTATATCATTGCATTATATCAATGAAAATATACTCACGATATGGTAGTTCTCACTTTCTCATTGAACAAAATTGAGATTTCACAATTTCAACATGCAATATGTTGTGTTTATTTATTAGTGTAAAATGTTTACAAACATTTGAAATATCGAAATATTCAATTAAGTCTCTATACATATCATTTGTTTATATATTTATGATTATTTCAATTGATGGAACGCAATAGAACATCAAATTAATTTAACACACTTTACACTGCTGCACTGCTGTTTTATTCTTCACAGACAGACGGAATCCTACTCAATACACAAAAGAGGACACTTGAGAAATACAAGACAATATCAAGATGGCGGCAAAGAATTGGTCGTGTAGAAAAGACAGAAAGGTTACCCCATACAGGTAAGTGAGGCCTACGTGAAATGAGTTCTTGTAAATAGCCACGGACTTGCACAGGCCCCATCAGACTTCATCAGCATTGACTCCACAACCACAGGTTGTATTATGGTGTGTGCGCGTGTATTCTGTGTGTGAATACATAAATCAACGGTACATATGGAGTGCCAAACAAAAATTAGAGAAAACTTATTCATTCCCTATTAATATTAATATACCGTATTTTACAAGAAGATAGGATTGCAATAAGGTTTTGTGTGTACTTAATACTCAAAAGAATAAAAAATACTATTTGTTGAAGCTACAACGCGTACTTTTCAACTATTGTCAAGAACAAAAAGACTGAGTTTTAATTACACCTTATATATGACCTCGGTATATATTTG
The DNA here is from genome assembly GCA_030347275.1 of Microctonus aethiopoides. Lineage (NCBI taxonomy): Eukaryota > Metazoa > Arthropoda > Insecta > Hymenoptera > Braconidae > Microctonus > Microctonus aethiopoides. Next base: position 1,000,395 of record JAQQBS010001425.1, read on the forward strand.
AATGTTGTGTCTCGTAGTGAAAATTGTTATTTTACTTTTTTTCAAAACATTGATGATTTTTGTAAGTTTCAAGTATCATAACTATGATAAATTTTTTTACTTCAATTTTGTAATACGTTTTATCAACGAATAAATCATTTGAGTAAGAAGATAAGGAGGGTAATTTTTTATAATGTGAATGTTATATATAATTATTGTCTTGTTCAATTATTCTATTCAATAATATAGTCCTTCACTAAAATATATACTAACGTTTCAAAGAACTTGTATTCAATTTATTTAATGATATTGAAAAAAAAAATTGTTAATAAATCATCATCAAACTAGAATAAAAAAAATTTATTGTAGTTATATTACTCATAACTCAATAATTATTAATGATTTAAAAAAAAATTTCAAAAACAGATTTCAGTTACTGTTACAGTTATTAACAAATAGTAAACTATTGATTTATAAAGACCAATTACTTCTTCATGTGTTGAAATTTTTTTGAACGAATTCTCAAAATCATTCAATTGAATACACATCATCAGGAAGAAGGCAGATAATATATGTTCGCTAATTTTCAAATTATTTATATATGAATTAATTCACTTCACACATAATAAACATTAACACACTGCGCATGCGTACAGGAAAAAGTGAATACCCCTTTCACCACAACGACATCTACATAGTTTGAGCGCACTAAAACGCTTAAAACCATTCTAAATATTTTTTCTATTTAATTAACTCATACACAGCATATCAAAATCCTAGTTATGTTCCAAAAAGAAAAAAAAATGAAAGAGCTCTCGGAGAATCAAACGGACAGTTTAAAATTCTGATGAAAGAATTCAATATCTTGACATTCAATAATATTTATAACGATATTCAAACAAGCATCCCAATAGTGCGCTGCTTACAATGTCCGCTTGTGCGCATTGTTGCCTTGCAAGATCATATTATTAGTTATTATATACACTGATAATGGCGAATCGTACAGTTAAAGACGCGAAGTCGATTCGCGGCACAAATCCACAATATTTAATTGAAAAAATAATAAGATCACGTATTTATGATTCGAAATATTGGAAAGAAGAATGTTTTGCGTTAACAGCTGAGCTTTTGGTTGATAAAGCGATGGAATTACGGTAAGTCAACATAACCTAAAATAAATTCCTTCTCAAATACAACAAATACGTTCTTTTTTAATCATTACAGATATATTGGTGGTGCATTTGGTGGCAATGTTAAACCCACACCTTTCTTGTGTTTAATATTGAAAATGCTTCAGATTCAGCCAGAAAAAGATATCATTGTTGAATTTATCAAAAATGAAGAATTTAAATACGTACGTGCATTGGGTGCACTTTATATGCGGTTAACTGGAACATCTTTGGACTGCTACAAATATTTAGAGCCTTTATTTAATGATAATAGAAAATTACGAATACAAAGTCGACAAGGTCAATATGAATTAATTCATATGGATGAATTTATTGATACATTGCTTAGAGAAGAACGCAGCTGCGATATTATTCTACCAAGAATACAAAAGCGGCATGTACTTGAAGAAAATAATGAATTGGGTATGTATTGTAATTCATGTACAAATACACAAAATACTTGGTGCTGCTGATAATTAATTAAGTAATTCTTGTCATAATATTTTCATATTCACAGAGGCAAAAGTTTCTGCACTTGAAGACGACATGGATGAGGGAATGGAGACGTCCGAAGATGAAGATATACCTACACCAAAAGAAGACACCAGAAAGAGAGTGGATGATTATGACAGAGATCGTGATCGTCATCGTTTTGATCGAGAAAAACGACACGTAAGATCAGACAAAAAATTGGAACGAGACAAAGCTCGATCGCGTAGTCGAGATCGTGATCGCGATAAAAGAGAACGAAAACGAAGCAAATCACCAAAATTGTTTTCACATAAAGAAAAAGAGCGTGATAAAGATCGACATCGACGCGATGATCGTGAGCGGGAACGAGAACGAGATAGGAGAAGAGAACGTGATAGGAGATATTAACATAAGATTGTTCTTAATTGCTATAATTCCAATATACATATAATAAATTCATTTATCAACAAATATTGGACAATTTGTTGGAAAGAATGAGATCTGTATTTTTTTTCTCATTATCAACTCATAATTAAATATTTAATTTTCATTTTATATATAAGATTCATATATATTGTTCTTAACTCAATTCATAGTTAACAGCAAAAACAGTTTTTCTCCAACTCCAAAAAAGCAACTTATGTGAATATTAGCTAGCATGTGGGTCGATAATTATATTCAATATTCAGAATATGAAAGCAAGTTTTCTTCATCCTGATATTAATATGTAAGCATAGCAATTGAATTTAACTAAAATTTACCTTGAAGTACTTCAGAAAATTAACTTAGGACACGTTTCATTAATATTCAAAGTTAATGGAGAATCCTCTATTATTATTTTATTCGGAGACTATCCTTATCGTCCTGAGGTCTCAATAAAAAATACATGCAGTGCACCTTCCATATAAGAACAACCTCGGAAGCATTTGATTTTTTATAAAAGTGATATTCTCCTCGAAAAGGGGCAACGTTCAAGGGGTGACAACGATATTCGATTAATGTTATTTCATGAAGTCCTGATAAGAGGAAGAATTTATCAAATTAACGAAGGGTTCTATACACATAAAGTACTATACTATACAAAATCAAACAAATTTTACATGAACATATATATCATGATTCAGATATGAATCACAAACCTACATATTCAGAAATTCCAAAATAAAAAACGTTTTTAAGCATATAGTTATATGCATATGCTCTTTGCAGTTGTGCCCACCATATTAACATTGCTCGCTCTTTTTTCCAGACCAAATGGTCTCTTAACTTTCGAAAAACTGTTTTGTTGTCTTCTCACATTTCAATTGGTAACTCAAGTGGTCCTATACCTTGATTTTAACGAGATTAATTTGTTTACACGAATTTTTGTAGAAATTTCTTGGATAAAAAAACCTTTTTGTTTTCATTTTCTTCAATAACGTCATGCTCAAACAATGACTGCTTTGATTCTGCCTATATTGGGAGGTGATTGATCTTATATTAGCAATATTTTTTTTAAGTATATCCCAACGTTGAATATTCACGCAACATAAAATAAGAATATTAGAATTTAACTCTTGATGTATCAGTGTTGATTATTTTGGAAAATTAAAAAATCGATAATTTCATAGTAAATTTAGTTGACAATGTTATTTGAGGTGGTGAATAAAAATTACAGATAATTCTAAAAATAGCCTCAACGGCGTAACGCATATATACATTTTTATTCGATATTTGAAAGAAATAGATGATCTTCCCAAAATAACCGGTGTATTATTACTCTTATAATTTTTTTTCAATTTTTGAATGTGTTCCTCATGTAAAACCTTCATTATTGTAGCTTTTTATGCAATGTATATTATGAATAGCTCTGCGCAATATATTTATTAGATATAAAAAAAATATGATGAATATTTTCAAGCCACTATTATTATAATAAAGATGAAAAAATGTGCAAAAAAAGTAAGAACTAAAATGCTAGGGAGATAGGAAATGAACGAATATAAATATTTGTGATTTTGAAACTTGAAAACGAAACAATTATAATTTGAACTAATCATTATAAGCCGCAAGTCGAGGTTTATGATAAATGAAAAATAATAAATACAATCCAATTTCATGACTTTTATTAGACATTGAAAACATTTGAACGCATAGCAAATATATCAATGGAACTGCCGAATTGATGCACTTATAACTATGTTTTCTTCAGTGCACATCAATATTTCCATGATTTATTGAAAGAAAATAATAAATAAATAAAATGTGCATTGTTTATAAAGTTATTCAATAATCATAATTATAGAATTTGGATTTTTACTTTTGTAATTTCATTTAATGTTTTTAATTATTTGTAAACAGGAAATACGATTTTCTATAAATTCTTAAAAGGTTTTCATTAGACGAAAATTATTTGTCTATGTTACGACAATGCAATTTAATAGAATAATTATTTGTCACAGTATAATGAGCGTAAAGTTCTGAACACAATGTGTTTTCTAATGTTTATCATCACAAATATAAGTTCACTGTAAAAATTTGCCACTTTATGCATATATTGTCACTATATTTGCCAAACAGAATAATAATGGAAGATTTTTCAGGTAAGCATGGCTTTTGTTATTTTGCTTTTTGCATTTTCTCCATTTTTTTTATACATCAGAATTTATCATTCGGTTGTCATGTATTAAAAATTTTTGTGCATAAGTCAAAATAATTTTTGTTTGACAATATATATGCCTGAAAACATAATTTATATAAGTAAAAAAAAATCATCTTTCCTCACAGCTTCTATGTGAATTTTTACTTTTCATTGTTTTGAAATTATTTCTGTGAATCGGTAAATACCAATATGAACATCTGAAATGCAAACACGAATTTCTTGTTTCTGAAGGCGAATAGCGATAATAAAGTACTTGTCAGTTCGTACTGCAGACGGTAAGAGAATTTTTCTCATCATTTTCACAATATATGTCATTTTTAAACCTAAAAAAACTGACAAAATTTCTGATGGGTATTTGAACGAAACAAAAAACGATTGCTATTGCGAATCATTTATTACACGTCGATTAGATTGAAAATTAAAATAATTATATATTATTAAAATGTCGGTGAATTCAGGATAAATAGTCTATCTTCCTCCTTTTTTATCCACTTGATTAATTTATTAACGGCATTTATTGCATCGGGTTTTGTTACAAGTGGCTCAAATGTCGCATATAATTCAAAACCAGAAGTGACCCATGCTAGCATTGTTTCGTTGTGCATTTGTTGGAATATTAGTTTCAATGGTCGGTTCACTGCATGTAATTGATGATGCAAACATTGGTATTGTCCTAATAATCTGTGGAAGAATGTACATTATTTTAGTAACAAAAATCACATTGAATAACAATTTCTAATTTTCTGTATGCAAGAGAAAAAAAATCGCGCTGTTCACTAAACTACATAGTCTACACTGTTGCAAAATATAAAAATGAAGTGTACTCAAATCGGTTTAATATCATTTAAATCATTCAATTCAGAAAATGACTGAAACTGCGATTGCATGAAGAGTTTATTTCCATGTTCTTCACATATTAAATTTACCGTTCAATTTCTTCATCATTTGTGTATGGTGATTGAAATCCTGGACTCCAAAATTGTGCTGTGCTACGACACTTATATAATACATGACGCATTTCAGGTAATCCGATTTCCATCGTTGTAATTAGTGCGCGATTCATCGATTCATTAATAGCTTCAAGACAATTAGTACGCCTTAATTTCTCCACAATCTTTTGTTTTGCCTCTGACAATATTGGAAATACGTCGCGATCAGCCGTTAATAATAATAAACACGCCTGACAATCTTCAGCTAAATATGATACGTGACCATGCATGAAGCCATTTGCATTAAATTTTGGTAAACAAATTGGTGTCCAACCTTCCGCTGTTTTAAATGATTCGGAGCTTGCAACTAAATTTTGTATTAAATGTAAATCAGCTGGATGAATGAAAAATTTTTTCATCCGCACTAGTGTAACCAACTGATTATTCGCCAATAACAATCCAAACACTAAATTCTGTCCGAGAGAAAAAAAAACAAAATAAAATTGAATAAAATATCTTTTCCAATACATATATATCTTTTTTTTTTTGTGTACCTTAATTTTACCACAAGTTTGTACTATTGTTTGTGTTATTAAATCTCTCATCGATGGCAATAAAGGCAAACATTTGACCGCACCAAGAAAAAATGCTGGTTCTCTATCCATAAAATTTATTAAATGATCGATCAAACGTTCACTACCACTTAATAATCTCCGTAAATCGAAATTACGTCGTTGCTCATATACTCGAGTTAAAGTTGATTGTGTTAAAACAAACAAAATTTGATTATACACATATCTGTAACGGAAATTCAAAATTTATATTTAAAAAAAAATTCCATGTAGATGTCTTTTTAATTCGGAAAACTAAATTTATATATTATCCCGATTATTGATACATACGACAGTTGATTAAGTAATTGTGGTACACTCTCCAAAGTTTTTGACACTGCTACTAATATCAGTGGACCTTTTAATGAAAAAACAAAATTTGTGTCACCGGCATGTACAGAGCGTATGGTATCATTTCCTGCTTGAATAAATGAAACTAATGCTTGCATTACACCCATTATTGTAACAAGTTTATCTTCAGGACTGTGACGTGAATAAACAGGTTTTCCAGCTTGGCTCAACACAAATATATGTTTCTTTTGAGCTAGCCAAAGTTTACAACGTAATGGATCAACATCAATATTACATTGCGACATTTGATCAACAATATCCTTCTGAAAAATTGAATGATAAACTAAAATTACATAAAAATTATCAATATACAAATAGATAATTACGAAATATTTGATGTATAAATTTGCAATTTCGAATTTCAAACTAGCAGCTTAATAAGAAAAATGATTAAATCGTATACAAGTAAAGATACCAGATACAAACTATTTTATATTGATTTATAAACAAATGAAACATGAACAAATAGGTTCAAAACTACCAATTTGATGGGTGTACTAACTCTATAGAATATTAATCTATATTCAATTTTCCTACGTTTTGAATAGATTGATTATATTTTATTTTATATGATAAGAAATTAATTTCTGTAGGCATTATATTTTCACTGAACAAATTAACTTTGTTCGACAAGTACCAAAAACTTCCGTTAATTTATTGTTAAATATCTAATTTTTCAAATTGAATGTAAAAAGAGAAACAATTTTTATAAATACCAACATTTTATCATTAATTTACAAAAATTTTTAAATGTAGTCTTCATATTCATGAATACAACTACCTTATTAGAAAACAAAAAGTAAATATTATTTTCCATACCTGATCAGCATCTGTATTGAGAGAAACGGACTCATTTAAGTGTTCTGAACGAATTTCCGTTTGCGAAATGACTTGCACAACTGGTGTATCATTGTCTACATTCTTTATTTGACTGTCGTCCAAACTACTATTCATATTTGATTCATAATCATCAATATTATCAGTTGTTACGAGCATTGTTTCTGTAGATGCACCGGGTTCAATACCTGGTTCCACTATTTCATCACTCGCAAAAGGTTCCGCTGATGCCATTTTATGACAATTTTGAACTCAAATGTTATTTAACCAAATAATTTACCTAATAACACATTTTAGTAACATTGTTTGTGAACTATCATCTTTCAATGATGAATAAAATCCACCAAATATATAAGCATAATTTTTCCCACTACAAATTATACCGGTCCATCGTCAGGAGATATGAGCGATCACGTGACGCAATTTGTAAAATTGATTCATAAGGCCGGGTACACACTAGGCAAACGAAGGCGAACGAATTCCTTCAGCTACTTTCGGCTGGTGTGGACGTCCCGACAAACATCGACGAACATTTTTGTTCACGTTCGCTTGGATTCGCTCGTCAGGCGGTACATCAAAAGAAAATTCGGCCGAATTCGTTCGGTCTATTTTCTAGTGTGGATGGCTTTACTGCGCAGTACAAATTTACATCATGTGGAGATACATTAACTGATTATTTTCAATTGTGATTTGAATCATGGACTGAAGTCACTCTATTTATTTAAATTATTTCGATTCATATCGAGAATATGGATGTTACACAATTTTCTACAACGCACCCACAACTCCGGCGAAAATAGCCGAACGTCGATGAAGGAATTCGTTCGCATTTGTTCGTCCAGTGTGGACGGCGAAGCGAATTTCACATCGAACGCCCAAATATTTTCGGCCAAATTTATCCGAACAAATTCGTTCCCCTAGTGTGCACCCGGCCTAAGATTACTTAGTTAATAAAAATTGAAACTATCTCAATTTGACTATTACAATAAAATAATATTAACTATTATCGAACAGTATCGAATCGATTTACATTAATAAAAAGTAAAATACTTTAATTATCAACATATGGGACTTACAGGATCCGTTGGCGGCGCTGTTTATCAAAACAATCATGGCCGCCAGTACGTAGCTGTCAAAAGTTATAAATTTATTATTTTCGTTGTGTTTTTATATTTTTCAATGCTTTTTTTGTAATACTCATTTTAAAAGAATTATATCACATTAATACAAGAAAATCAGTAAAAATAATTAATATTCTTGAATGTACTGTCAAACCACTCACTGTCATTCTACGTACTGGCGGACATTTTTTGTAGTACGCTTAAAATCCGCAACATCGCATGCTATTCTGGAAGTTCCAATCAAAGTTTTCAAAGGCTTTTGACAAGGGTTATGATAACTATGGCGGACTTGTCAATTTCAAGGTTCTAATAACGACTACGAGCGGCGCTAACTTCGCAAACAATACTTGTAGTCAACTACCAGTACAGCGGTCGTGCAATATTCTACATGTTCTATATCTATGCCATAGATTCTACGGTCCCCTTCACTCAAATCAATTGATTTGTTTATTTAAATTCCCAAAGTCACCTAACGTGCAACATTGTAATTCAAGGTAACACATATGTTAGATTCGAAATTGAATAATAAATAGCAGTTAAATATTATTCATACGCCTATTGCATATTTACTTGATATATAATAGTTCACTAAAAATCTCAATTGAGCTACGGATACACGTAAATAAGAGCGTAAAACCTTATAGAAAAACTTTGATGAAACCCGCCATCTTAGTAATAAATGGCAATTGTTTCATACATTCTTTAGAGGGGATTGAACGAACGATTGTGCGAGTGGGATGGAGAAATTTTGAATTTTTGATAGTGACAACACATTACATTTCAATACGTGGGGATCATGTTATATCTTTGGCGCCGCCAAACGATGATCGATTCTTATTGGGATTTTACCTAGGGGCGGAGCCTATTCTGAGCGATATTCAATATGGTGGATAAGTCGTAAAGTAAACAAAACAAATACAGTATACACCCATGCAAGGTTTCGTTTTTTTCCATTAAAATGTATATTTCTGAGCAAGAAATTTGTCGTTGGGATCAAACAAATCCTAGCAAACGTAATTATATAGAAGGTAAAAAAATCGCGAGTGCCGGACATATAGTGAAATGTGGACAACTGAGTGAAACAAATAATAATGACGAGGTTAGGTTTGCTGCATTTTGCATGCAAACATCACATCTGAAGAATAAACCCCATGAAATTTATTGTTCAGTGTCATGTGATGGAAAAATATTGACAATGGTGTGTACTTGCAAAGCCGGCCTTGGGGAAAAGTGCAAGCATACTTTTGGAACGCTTTTTTATTGCACATTGTAAGTAATGTAATGATCTTTCTGGAAGCAGTTGACATCTGTCATTTTTACATCTATGATTGTTAACTTGCTTTTAATTGATGTAAAATTGTAAAATAATTTCGCAGGATTGATTTGAATACACTGCCAATGTTGTCATGATTGATGTAAAATGCAGCTGGAAAAAAGATCATAAGAGAGTACTGGAAACATACATACCACGACCAATAGAAGAGCATAGTTGTTCTCATAAAAAAAAGGAAATTGGATACATGGTAACACCAGCACAAGAATTGAAAATGCAGGAAATTTTTAAAAATTCTTGTGTACATTCTGCTTTGGCACAACATGCATAAGTAATAAATCCACATATGCTACTTTATTCATAGTAGTTACAAATTGATCATTACTTGATGTACATTTATTTGAAAAGTGTATTAACATTTGTTTTTCTGTTTTTTATACTTCAGAATAGGGAGTCATAATCCATCTGCAGATAGTGTAAATAAAGTATCTGTCATCTCAAATAAAGACAAACTGCTGCAGTCCATTAAACAAGCAAAAAAAATGATCTAATGACGGAGATCTCGGAAATTGAGCGTTTTCTTTTAAAACGCTGTTGCATGCACATTTATTTCACTGTGGATGGAGATTTAATGTGATATTTCATGTGTATTTGTTTATTTATAATATATGAATTTAAGTAGTAGAAGTATATATTCATTATTCGTCAATTTCTGTTATAAGACATCCTTCTAAAGTGAAAAATACTTTATTTATGAATCTAGATACAATTATAACGACACAAAATATATTTTGCTGCAAGACATTCATTACATATAGTTCAATAAAGAATAATACATTTTGATACTAATTTATTTGTTTTCAGTACAACTGAGCTCTCGAAAATGTTGTGTTCTGCATTGTTCAAATGCAACAAAAAGTAATCCGTATCATTTATCGTTTTCCTATAGCCCAGCATAAATTAATTCAAAGGGCAAAGTGGATTGTTATTTGCACTGCAATATTTTGACTTTACTTAACCTAAGCATTGGTTTTAGCATAGAAATGTCATGATACTTGTCACAGTCATTTGTTTTTTTGAATTCATCCGCCGGTTGGAGGATAAGTTTATGCTTTCCACCATCACCTCTTAGTTGATATAGTACGGAAAGTGTTAAAATTGAACACCAGATGGCGGGGCTGCCTTTTAGCACGGTCTCAATACGTATGTTACATTTTTTGAGGTCAATATTTTGAATTATGAGTTTACCGCAATTTGTCTTGAGATTATTATTTCATATAATTGATTATTGAAGAGCATAATCATTGGCAAGGAGCACGACGAAAGCGACATCTGATGGCTGCATTAAATCATGCTTCAAAGCCGTGGGAGAGACATAAAATTTTTTGAAAAAATAATGTTTCGCATAAATAAACATATAAACTTGGTAAGCACTGTAAAAGTGAAGTGCTATATTAATCGTGAATAAAGGATTTCAAAACAGAAAGTAAATATAAAAAGTGTTATTAACTAGCAATATTTATTATGGGAGAGTAAGGTTATCCGGTGTAATAAATGCAGATGACAGTTGGAATAATATTACAACTGTCACAATAGAAAATTCAAAAAAATATAAAAATATTAAAAAAAAAAAAGAGCATAATAAAAAGATTTTTTAAAATAATAATTTATTTTTTAATTGATGAATACTTTTTTTTTGTTAACCTTATTTTATGTTGAAAATTGTTTCACATTATAATTGTCATTTTTAACAATTTTTAGGTACCGATGAATGTAATCATTCAAACGGGATTTGAGGCAATATCTCTTATAACATATTATTTAAACCTCAAACAATAAATAAAGGCAAATTCCTTGTCACGGCTGATCATGTCAGATATGTAAAAAAGTTTCGACAATGTGGCAAAAGTCATTTAATAAAATCTAAAGTAAAAAGACATACATCCATTACTTTATCTCCTTATGATACTAATTTGTATGTAAATTGAAAAAATGAAAAAAATTTTAATATATTGTTTCACGAATGGTATGAGTGTATTGAAATTAACAAAAAATACAATTTGCAGATTAATGAAGAACGATTCGTTGAAGACGTCAGCTGTAGCTATAACTTCAAATATTCTGCAGTCACCTATAGACATCGAAATATATATCTAACCTGGCTAAAAACTTTACCACAATGTAAAAATTGAAGTGTTAAAAAAAAGGAAACTATCAAACTCTGAAATTTACTTATCATATTTTTTCAACTTAGAATCATTCAATATAAAATATCAAATAGAATATACGGAATAATATACATTATGTGGCGTCAGTGATTTGCCGTCATTCTGCCACCAGCACAACACTTTGTGTGGCGTCAAAGAAAAGGTCCCTATGGTAGTGAATAAGCAGATAAAGCAGGTAAACTAAACTTCAGGAACGACTGGAATGGGAATTTCAACAACGCAGAGAAGTGTGCGCGTGCAAACATACATTGACTAATGTTTTTTAATTACTTTTTTTATTTCATTTTATTTTCTCAGTTATTAGTAGTTCATTATAAAGTGGATAAAATTATTGAATAATTTGGTTATTGTATATAGATAGTGCATATTGTTGGCTTTCTCGAATGATTAAAAACAAATTATAAATATACCACACATAATCACAGTGGTATACATCATACTTGTGTATGTGTCAATATATAGAAAGTGAATCACAGTGATACAATACCAACGACGACTTTTGTTAACCCCAATCATTGTCATTAATTATCATCATGTCTAAAAGTAAACTTCATCATCACGTTGATAGCAATGTTGTAGCTGTTAAAACAAAAGTGAGTCAGTGTTTTATCAAAATATTATATGTTTACACAGCATTTGGCTTTCCATTTGAGAATGAATTTAATGTCATTTTTATTATTTTTATTATTATTTTTTGACAGTTTGATGCTGACATCGTAAGGTTTTCAGTGAATAGAAATGAACAAATTCGCTATGATGATTTCCGTAAACTTTTATTAAAAAAACATGAGTTGGGACAGGATTTAAATTTTCTAATATGGTATACGGACCCAACTGATGGTGATTCATTACCAATAAATAATGACAACAATTTAGCACGTGCATTATTAGCAGCTAAACCATTACTGCGAGTATTTATAACACGTAATGGCGATGGTTTGGCTGATATCAATGGTTATAGTACTTTGAAACCAAAAAATTTGATATCAAGCATATTAGGTGGCACACCTGGGAAACCAAAGCCTCTTGCTATTTCCAATCCACATGATTTTAGACAGGTATCAAGAAATCATTATGAGAAATGTATATTTTCGCATGTATTTTTTCATTTCTTTTATTTATGTTGATTTCTTAGTAACATCAATCTTTGTTAATTAGGTTTCAGCGATTATTGATGTTGATATATTACCCGAAACATGTAGGCGTGTTAGATTGTTGAAACATGGATCTGATAAACCTCTTGGATTTTACATAAAAGACGGTGAGAGTTTTCGTGTATTACCACCGTCAGCTGGCGGTGGAATTGAAAAGGTTCCGGGTGTTTTTATTAGTCGTCTTGTACCTGGGGGCTTGGCAGAGAGCACAGGATTGTTGGGGGTTAATGATGAAGTATTGGAAGTCAATGGCATCGAAGTTGCCGGCAAAACTTTGGATCAGGTGAAGAAAAAAAAACAATTTATTGATTTTACTAATAATAGATTAATTATAATTATAATTTGATGAGTAAAATCATCCTATTGATAAATATATACCATATAGTTTTAATAATTAAAATGTAAATTAGAATTTATTTATTAAAAACTTGGATAGATAATTCATATCAAAAATTTTGTAAATTTCAAATCAATTTAATGCATGAATCTCATATTATTTTTTAGGCGAGTGCCTCAAAAAATGACGTTTTAGGGACTCAATAGAGTCCCTAAAATGATACTTTTCTGTACACTTTTTTACTTCACGGACGCATGTTATTTATTTCAATTGATAATCATATTTATTATAAATTTATTCCTGAATAATAACAAAACTAAAACAGGAGTTTGAAATATTATTTCATAATATTACTAATATTATTAAATATAATAACTAAAACATAAGTATCGATTTAACTGTGAACATGATGAAACATACTACTATTTTACCTTCAATTCAAACGCTACGATATTGACAGATACAACATTTGTGATTGATCTGTGCAGCAACGCAATCTTTTAATTTATATTTACCCATAAAACAAAAGACAAAGTCGCGTGATCCCAGCGCATGCTGTATACCTATATTATACTTTAATATATTTAGGTCTACAGCGTCATAATATATTTATGAATATTAATTTTGTCATTTTAGGGATTATTTATTCCTTAAAACATCATTTTGTGAGGCACTCTCCTAAAAAATATTGTGTGTATCAAGGCCGAGTGATCACTTTTAGCCTCATTCAAAATATTCGGGGCCTCGGCCATATATTTCGGATTTGGCCAAAAATGATCAACTTCTCGGCCTAGATACACAAATAACTATTTTAGCATCGACAGTTGAACTTTTGTTTATTTTTTGTTTTTTCTTGTATCTTAATTTCTTAATTCGATTTTCAAGAATGTTTTCTTACCCACATGACATATTTTGGTTTTATCATTTTATTATAGGTAACAGATATGATGATTGCCAATTCGTCAAATTTAATAATTACCGTTAAACCAGCAAATCAACGAGCAGCAATGGCAGCACCAAGGCGCGGATCATTTTCAAGAAACAGTCAATTGTCATCAGGTAGTCATCAATCAACACAAAGCGTGGCAACTGGTAGCGCCAGTGATGAGGAACCCGATGAAATCGTTGATTTAACTGGTGTTGCATTGCATGATGAAGCTTCATCAACATCATCTACATCACATCATCACCACAGTCAGCAACATCCTCATCATCATCATCTTCACCATCATTCACACCATAATCATCATTCACATAGCAATCATCATCAACCGCATAATCATTTTAACCATGATCAACCCGGTGTTTTACATCTTTGAAATTGCGATGAAAAAAGTGACAATAAAAAAACGATTGAAACAGGGACATATGAAAACTTTTTCCGTCCAGTGGGAAAAAATGACAAAAAAATTATTAAATAAAATGATTTTGGAAGTGCCTTTCATGTGCTTTCATATGTGGCATATGATATTCAATACATTCCAATTATTGAATAAACATGGGTACAGCATGGGTACAATTGGAGAATAAGTTATAAATGATAGCAATAATGAAGGAAGAATAAATAATGTTGTCAGAATTACTTGCGAATTGGAAACACGTTTAACAATTCCAGCCTATTGGACATTCAATGATACTCAAATAGCGTGTTTACATTGACGATGTGAAATTTGTGATATTCTTTTGAAGATCTAACGACAACGTTGCAATATCTTGATTATGTTACAGTTTCAAATGAAAAGTTATCTGATAGAAATGATATTTGGAATAATTTTTTTTTTTCATTATTCGGCATTTTTTCGTGAGACTGATCTATGATGAAAATGTTAATTACTTTTCCAATCAAACAGTAGCTTTTGAGTTTTTAATGTTTTATAAACATGTAAATTTCATTAATATTTTTCCATTGATTGTGATTCAAAAGAATATCCAGCATTATCAACCAAAAGGCATCCAAAATTTTACAAAAAAATAATGTCGATGAAAAAAATATTCAAAAAAATATTAGTTAATTATTATGTTTGTAACAAACAGCCTATCCCAAAATGAGAATTTAGTTATTATGTTTATTTCTGTCGTGGCATCTTTAAGAATAATTATAATCGCAATGCACACTTCTAAAATAATCAATTTGGAGTTTCCTATTTTTTTGTCACGCAAGTCCAATTTTGAATATTAAAGAATGACAGCGCGACTGTAAGGTTTTGTGGGTGAAAATTAACTTTTTATATCCTTCGGATATGTACTTAAATTAATTTGTCAACCAATAATCGTGTACTTAAATGAGTTATACACAAATATGTATTAATAATTTCTGAGCAGCATACAGAAAAAAATTGAAACAAGAACTGAAATCAATTCTTCTAATTAAATTGAATAGAAATCTAAAAATGTGGGCATATGAAACTAAAATTACGTAAATATGTGCGTATATATATACGTCTAAAACTCTGTAACATCAATATAAACGATATTACATTTTTCGTATCAAATTTATGTATATGTGTACATATTTATACATATTGAATTAAAAAAAGAGAAAAACGATCGGCGAAAATGTGCCTTGAATTAGTCTCAATATTTTATCGATGACCATAAATTTATGATTGTAAAATTAATAGCTATTAGCTCCACAATATATTTTTATCAATGTCTTTTTTCTTAATGAATTGACGTTTTCTGGATGCTAGAAATTCATTCCATATAAATTTATATAAAAGAAAATGGAAAAAATAGCACGCCTATTCGTGCACAACTCAAATATTCATCATTAATTGTTGTATCATATTCAATACACGTAATTTATACAGATATATACATACATACATACATATATAATATAGACACACAACGTTAAAGTTTCTGAATTTTATGATTCAGTCATTTTATTTTTTTAAATCAAATGTTAAATCATGTTGTTTACAAACTAGTGATAAGAAATTATTATAATTGCAAATTAATTACGTCGTGGAATTGTATTCATATTAGGGGCCTTAAAATTAATTTACATGACCGCAAATAAGGAAGGAATCATCAAGTGTATGGAATGAGAAAGTAATACCAGTGTCTCAAACAATTAATAAATATATCATATTAATTTCTTATGATGAGAAATATGATACCATTAGTATTACCATAAAAATAGTATTACATTAACAAATATATGTCAATATAACAAGAAAAAAATACGAAAATGAAAAAAAAAAAATATTAAACAACAAAGCTATGGTTTGATTCCATTTATTTTTTTTTGTGACACTCATTTATATGTATAGGCAAGCAATATCAACATATATTTTAATGATAATTTTTTTTGAATTAATGGGAATTTCTATGGTTGTACATAGCTACAGCAGACATATTACATATTGCCTAAGAAGAATTTTCAAGGGAAATTCTATTTTGAACAACTGTCAAAAAATCAGGTTTTTTTTCTCTGAATTTATGAATACTGCATCTCCATGCCCCTTTAAATTTCCACTATTTAGCTTATAAGATAATAAGGAATGAAAAATTTTGTTTGTGAACAAAATATGAAACCTTATTAGCAAAAATGAGTTACCTTTCAGGAAAATCGTTGTCAATTAAAATACGAAAGAATAAATGTGCGTCAAGCATTACTGTAATGTTTTACATTTCAAAAATATTATTAATAATTATTTAAACAAATAATTTTTAATTAGCGAATGAATTTCCACGTCTTTTTCAGTAAAATTGATTGCTATCAATTTTCTTTTTAATAAGTGACAAAATGAACACAATAGATACAAACTTTTTTCAAAAAATTCTAAATACTTTTCGAACAAAAGTGATGTTTATTTTAAAATAAAATATAAACAAACCATTTTTATAGATAATATCTTTATTCATCGTCCTCATTCTCTATTTCATTCATTGATATTTTTGATGCTGCATTCGAGCAACCTTTGCATGATGAACAAGCTGAAAAGCAATTCAAACCACTTTTGCTGTGTCCACGAGTTGATTTACTCAGATCTTACACGAATAAGATTTTCTTTTGAAAATTTTCAGGATATGATAACTGAGCCATTGTAATTGACTATAACAACTCACTCCTAACTTTCCATTCTCATTTTCATTGATGAAATCCTTTGTTCTGACCCTAACTGAATACATTTTTTATGTGTGTTCCATGCTCATGCATCATGCGTAAATAATAATGAAGATTAACACAGACTGAACACAGCTAATGTGTGACTCTTTAAAGCGTTTGGCACCAAAGTTAATTAAAATTTTTTATGGTTTGGAGAGAACCATGCAATGTCAAAATACATGAAATACCGGACACGAAAATATTTATGAAATTGCAGGTGATCAAAATTCTAAACATTCAGTAGCTTCTTGCAAATCTTTGCAAGTTTCAATCAGATTGACCAATTTATTTTTGCTCTTGTAAAACGCAGACGTCATGTCACACTCTGTAAATGTTAAAACATATTACTATGATTCATCATCGACACCATTCGCTATGTTTTAAATGTTTTAATTAAGTGTTCAAGTTGAATACCTTTATGAAAAGCCTTACTGAAAGAAATTTTCGAGTGAAATTTACTATTAAAGTCATAAAATGGTATGACTCATCAATTTAACTACGAAAGAAAATATGTGTCACTGTATGCACTGTGAACCGGTACCAACTTATCTTTCGTTTGAGAAAAACATTTTCTAAAATCACCAGTATAGATAGTTCTCTTTTTTACGGGAGGCTCCTCATCATTTGTAATTGCTGTGTTCTTTTGATACATTTTAATTTTCAACCTCAATATTTTCTAAACTAAATTTCGATACCGGAGGTTTTTTCATAAAGTGAATTGAAAAATAAAAAATGCTTCATACAATATCTTTCTCAAGACACTTTTTTGAACTCCAGAGACTGATCACATAAGAATTGAGAGCGTGAAATGCATCGGACGAATTGTATCATGTTTTGACAGCTGAAATTTTTCTCAGCGCATTGCTTCATCCCATTTATTTCTCATTGAATGTTGAATAAACCTATATATTTTTGTTGAAATGATAATAATAGTTATATCGAAAATTAACTTATATTTTATAAAAGAATCATTCTTGATTATTGGACATGATGTTATGCACATGACTTCTTCAATTTGTTCGACAATAGAAAATACTTTTACATTAAATAATATTTCTGGTTCACTATATTTATAAATGTGAACTAATTTAAATAAATTTACTACAAAACGACCACTAGAATCAATACATAACCTTGGTTTATTTTTTCCATGTTTTAATTTAAAAAAATTATAGATTTGAACTTTTTTTTGTAAATAGCATATTTTTATGTGGTTGCATGGCTAATTAAGAAAGGAAAAACGAAAACTTTCAATTTCATTGGGTGAAAACTTGAATTCTCGAATTGAAAATTATTTGTTTTGATAATCAAATTATTATAATATTTTTATAAGTAAAACATTGAGATTCCTGAGATTATAAATTTAATAAAACTACTTTCATGAAATTCTATTCACTATAGAGGTTTCGAGATTTGACATTTTCAACAGTTAATTAACTGCACCGGATTAGTCAACTTCCAAGAATTTTACAAATTTTTATAACTCATCTTAAAGGGTTGTTTGTGGCTCATTGAAACATCCAGAACTTTCGTGGATAAATCTGTTTATTTCAACATCCCAAGAACTTCCCCATGAATTACAATGATAAACGTAATAATGAGTATGATTGCGATTCATACATATTGATTTCCTATATTTTTTTTATATTAAATACATTTACTGCATAATGAATCTATCGGCAACTTTTTATTTATTTAGATATTTCACGTTCTTACGTTATATGTATTATATATTATTATTAATTGCTGTGACTATATTAATTAATTAATATGATAATATATTAATTAATATGAATCCATTTTAGGTGGGGGTGCAAATCCATCGTCATCACGCTCACCCGCCTCTATTTGTCGTGCACGTTCATCGGTCATTATTTTAACTCGTTGAAATTGTTTGCCTTTCATAACACATTCTCGAAAATCATCTAACAATACTCGGCATTTAGTTTTGCCTCCAATTACTCCGTAGGCCTCCAAACAATCAACAACTTGAAGCTCACGATTAGCGCATTCAGGATGCTCTTGAAAAGTTGACATTGTCCCGAAAACATCTGTCCAAAAATTTCTGAAAAACGGTGTTATTGTTGCCGTCATGGTGGAACTACAAAATACAATTTAATTCATTACTTCATTTTTTTTTTACATTGATTCAGTTCGGCAGATTAACCTTCAAATTTAACACATTTTATTATATAATAATTTATTTTGAATTACTTTTTGAAATCATTTCAAATATTAACAAAATATTATAAATAATGGACTTGTTTAAGAGAATCTTATTCTATATATTACCGTTAATTTGCCACACACTATGAGATCATGTAATATTTATAGTTGAACAAATAAACTTATAGAAAGGCTCTTTGGAGCTCTTGTGCTGTAACGACTATCGTTGTGTATGTGCTATGTTGGGTATGCATGCATGAATGAATGAATCTCGTGCACTTTGAAAATAAAATCGCTCCTAATTGGAAATTTTATCTAGTGGTGACGGAGCCTATTCCAGGGAATATTCTATTGGGGATTTTTTACTTAAGTCATGCGGCACTGGCGGCATTTCGGCGAACTAATCGATAATGAAGGATAAAATAGTCTCATAAAGAAAACGTTACTTGCTACATGTTTGTGTAAGTAATATAATTGTTTACGACTTTGAAATGTTAAAATTTCATAGAAAAAATAAGAAGACGGGATTGTACTGCACAGTTCCCAATTGTGAGAGTAAAGCAAGTGGGAATGCCGATTTAAGTTATTATCACTTCCCTCCGAGTGATAAATACAAAGTGAATGTGACAAATTACTTTGGTGATGTTGAAAAAGTTGAATTGTATTCTATTCTCAGTGGAAAAAAGTGGCAAATATTTCGAACTCTTACCTGGTAAATGGTAATCTTGTTCCAATTATAAAATAAATGTTCACAGTTATCTGCGCCATTGTTAATTTAAGTGCTCCATTTATATGCAATGAAAAATTCTTGAACATGTAATTTCAGCATGAAGGACAGTTGTACTGAAAACAAATAAATTAGTATCAAAATGTATTATTCTTTATTGACCTATATGTAACGAATGTCTTGCAGCAAAATATATTTTGTGTGGTTATAATTGTATCTAGATTCATAAATAAAATATTTTTTCCTCTAGAAGGATGTCTTATAACAGAAATTGACGAACAATGGATATATACTTCTACTACTTAAATTCATATCTTATAAATAAACAAATACACATGAAATATCACATTAAATCTCCATTCACAGTGATATAAATGTGCACGCAACAGCGTATTAAAAGAAAACGCTTATTTAATGGACTGCAGCAGTTTGTCGTTATTTGAGATGACAAATACGTTATTTACACTATCTGCAACTGGATCATGTCTCCCCATTCTAAAATTTAGAAACAATAAATAATGTTAATACACGTTTAAAATAAATGTATATCAAGTAATTATTAGTTTGTAACTACCGTCAATTAAGTAACATATGTGGGTTTACTACTTACCCATGTTGTGCCAAAGCATAACTTACACAAGACTTTTTTAAAATTTCCTGTATTTTCAATTTTTGAGCTGGTGTTGCCATATATTCCATTTCCTTTTTTTTTTTTTTTTTTT
>JAQQBS010001425.1:1032172-1067214 GCA_030347275.1 Microctonus aethiopoides
TGGCAATAATGATTGATATCAAATCTTTTTGTAAAGTAATATTTTTGAAGTAATTTTTGCAATTCAATTTTTTTGTCAAATATGAATTGGCGCCTTTTTTTCTTTTTTTTTAAAAAAAAGTTTTATTATATACAAGAAGTAAATGTCAACAATCAAAACAATTGATAATTTATTTTTGACGTATTTTATACAAGCATTCTGTCGTTACGCAATGCGATAGCAGCACCATTAAAACGATTTCTGCGGTACTTGATGTAGATACGCGATGTTTAAATCAGAGAGTGTAGATACGAGGTAAATAAAGACGCCTCTAAAAAAATTTATATTGTCATTCTGCACATTTCAAGTTATTTTACACTAAATAGGAGTACTCGCCGATGTTTTCTCCTAAAAATCTCAATTTCTCAACAAATGTAGTTACGAGCTATACCCAGAAAGGGGACGAATATTATGTTTTTGCGACTTTCATTTGAACTCAATCAAATCAACAATGGAAATGAAAAGAATAATTGAAAAATACTAATATTCTTGATGCCATTTTCTTGGAAATGGATACCAATAAATATATTCTAGTGATAAATACGAAGCAATTAAATACGAAAAATGAATGAGTGAATGAAAATTACACATATTGAGTTATGTATTGTCATGCATTCATACACCGGAATATGTGATTCATAATCTATAAATATCAATAAATAAATAACTAAATGAATGCATATATGGGTCATTCTTTTACAAACCGAACACTTTCTGACCGACACATTTTTGATTTGGCTGATTATTTTTTTACAGTTTCTATGTCGAAAAAAAAGAGATACCTATTTGAGGATTTTTTTTTAAACGTATATTTGGGAAAATAGAAGGGGTTGAAGTTTTGAAAATTTCGTGATTTTCGACTCGACGACTCATCTTCAAAGCTTCATATCTCCGGATCTATTGAAGCTAGAAACTTTCTTTGTTTTTAGTTTTAAATCTAAAATAAACAGGTTTCTGAAAAAAAAGTTTTAAATAAAATTATTGTTTAATTCATATTGTTATTAACAAATAAAGTTTTCGAATCAATTTTTAACTATTGCCCCCACTTCTAAACGTGTTTTAAGTATAACCATTGTGTTCCTCGTCCGATTTTCGATCAAAAACATATTTTCAATCGATGGAGAAATTATAATTACTATTGGAGAAAAATTTATGTATCTAACGCGGCAGGTTAGATCGAGCGCGTGGGCTCCCTTACACGCTGTATTGTAATTACTAAATTCAGATCATTTGCTGTTTATCACTAAAATATCGTTCCTTTGGAATTCTGAATTACAATCTATTTGTTAACGACAAAAAATTCGTTACGTTGCTATAATAAAACAACTGTTTGTGAAAAGAATTGATCGGTCAAGCGATATCATATCTATTATTGTTTATTTTTCGTGCAAAAATATATAATTTGCTTACAATGCCTAAACAAATGTCACCAAATTCTTGAGTAATCAATTTTTTTAACAGTTAAAAATAATGTTTTTATTTTTTTTTTCCACTTCCCATGAAACTTTATTCGCTAACAAATAATATTATTGAATAAGAAAGAAGTAAATATATAGAATAATTATTTATATAACAGAGGAAAACAATATGTATTAAGAAAATGCGTACAAAGGAGACCGCGCGCTCGACATGACCTGCCGCGTTAGATACATTAATTTTTCTCCAATAGTAATTATAATTTCTCCATCGATTAAAAATATGTTTTTGATCGAAAATCGGACGAGGAACACGATGGTTATACTTAAAACACGTTTAGAAGTGGGGGCAATAGTTAAAAATTGATTCAAAAAATTTATTCGTTAATAACAATATGAATTAAACAATAATTTTATTTGAAACTAATCTTTTCAGAAACCTGATCATTTTAGCTTTAAAACTAAAGAAAAAGAAAGTTTCTAGCTTCAATAGATCCGAAGATATGAAGCTTTGAAGATGAGCCGAAAATCACGAAATTTTCAAAACTTCAACCCCTTCTATTTTCCAAAATACGAAAAAAAAAAAAAATCCTCAAATAGGTATCACTTTTTTTTCGACATAGAAACTGTAAAAAAATAATCAGCCAAATAAAAAATGTGTCGGCTAGAAAGTGTTCGGTTTGTAAAAGAATGACCCATATATGAAACCTAGATAAATAATATGTATTTGATCATCTTGAAGACGTGGGATACTTAGTTGAATTATTTTTACTTTTTGTGGAAACACTGTATGTTGACATGATGTGTATACCTTAGTCGTCAAGGTAGGCGAACAAAAAAGGTGGAAAAATGTACTATATCATATATACAGCTATAAACGGTGGAAGGACGCGGTAGTAATACAATTGAAAATGAGTCATATATCAGATGATTCGTGACGCGTGTCGGTATTCGTTTTTGACTCTTCACTATAAATTCACTTCTTTAATGTAATCCAAGGAATAATTATGATTTATATTTTGTGTCTATTCCTGTCATTATTTCATGCACCAGTCTCATCTACAATTCATTATATTCTCAATATATTAATGTTTAGTTTTGAAATTAACTTTGAATATCATTGTTTTCTTGTGTATAATAACTATAATGATAATCAAGATGATAAAATAATGCATATTGATGACTTAAATAATGCATCGTATTTATTGGGTTGTATTTTTTTAGTTGGTCAAATGATAAAGCAAGACCCAACGGTTATGAACCGAAGTTTATGGATAGCAACTCTCGTCACAACATCATTAGCATTATTTGCTTCAGCACTTTCTGCATTATTGGCAGTTCTCAATACAGCAACAACGCCACGCACAAAAATATTCTCGGTGCCTGGTATTTATTTGATGAATTTCCTCACTCGTAAGAAATTTATTCTAATATTATTATGTTAATCTCCATTTTTCTAAATTTATATTTTTTTAATATTACACCTTTGTCCTAGTGATTTTGTGCGTAACGAGCATTATAACATGGCTAGCACAGTATTATACAAAGCTATACGCTAATGTTTTGCCAAAAGAGGATACAGAAAATATGTGGACGAGCGAAGGATCAGCTGAGCTCGGTTATTCATTTTGGTACGTATATATCGGATAATTAAGTTTTTAAAGTGAAACTTTTATCTTATCGCCTCAAATTTTTTCGTCCATCTATCGCATGTCGCATTACACCCGACCGCGGTGTAGGGGTGAAGTGGAAGGCGCTCGGCAGAGCAACTAAGGCCAATATGGCCCACGATCCGAAAAAAAGTTTCACTTGCATCGTGGTTTCATAAAACCATTCATTTGTTTATTTCAATTGTAAATATGTGTTTCCTCTTCATAATTTGTATTGAATGTGTTGCATAATGGAGATATGAAATCGAGTTCAGGTCAATAATGGATGTGCTATATCGTACTGTTTTGCATAGAAACATTCTACGTAGATTTATCCTATAGTAAAAATTTGAGTAATTTTGAAGGGGTTGCTTTGTTGGTCGTTATGAATTAAAAACGATACAAAATGCGAAAAAAACTATATTAAGCTATTCTCAGAAATAACAAAATGCTCTAAAACTGTACATCACATTAGATTACGAGATATAAGTTAGCATAATTTTTTTTGTTTCAAAAATATGAACAACGTAAAGATTTTTGAAGCTTTCGATTTTGGTCATAATCTCCACTTCCGGTTGAATCGGAACCGTAATTTCAACATCATATAAACAAATATAAATAGTTAAAATTCTGTATAATAATCTTCAGAAATTCCAGGTGATTTAAGAGACCCGTTCTTTCAAAAACTATTACTACCGATCACACCGAAAAACATATCAAATTCATTTCAATTATGATATTTTCAATCCTAAGGTTATCAAAGAAATATCGATTATATTCATTTTTTATTAAGCCAGTTTCTCAGTATCAATCGCTTCTCGTGAAATCGGAAATCACGTAAAAATGCTGAATAAAAATTGTTGTCGTTTGGGTCGTCACAGAAAGTGCTATCCATTTGTAAGTGATTTCATCGAGTTATTTCGTGAAATATGCTCTAAAGTTAAAAATTATAGTTGTCTTAAGCTAAACCGAAAGTGCAATGCAAGGAACAGCTTATTAATTTTTCATTCCCCTTATTTGTACAGTAAACTTCCATGAATTCAAACATTTTCTATCTATCCGTGCCCGGAATAATAGGGATGGATAATTTTATAACCATATAACCATTTGCATTTTTCTTTTTACTAAAGTGATTAATAATAATAATAATAATAATAATAATAACCTATAATAGCAGTTTTGCTATTGTTGTTTTGTTTCATTCTAACTGTAGGAAAAATAATTCTAATGTTGTGAAAAATCATAGACAAAAAATTATTCAATGAATAATTTTTTTTCATTAATAGTGATTCAAATCAAATATTCACAAGCACGACATTTACTTTAAGACTCGGCAGTACCTCTACAAGATACTGCATTCGCAAGCTAAATGTGGCTAATAACCATGCAGTTATACATTTATTATCTATAATTTGAAAGTTATATTAAATTATCTATAATTTGAAAATTATATTAAAAATGAAATTTATCTTTAAATTCATCTAAATTTTCTCATAAATACAAATACCAAATGAGAATAAAGCATTCATTAAATCTGAAGAAATCAGATCAAGAAATCACGTGGTCATTGTTGAAGCTATGTATGTGAAATTTTATAATAATTTGAACAGCATTTTTTTCTATTTTGGATTTTTTTTTATATTGACCATAATATTGATTACAGTATTATTTCTGAGATAAAACTAAAAATTCTCATTTTCAAAATAATAATTTTTGAACCGGTGAATAATTTACTAATTAAAACCGATATAACAAGTGTATATGTAATAATACCTTAAGTGAATATATACGTATAATAGGATACATAGTAACAGTATGATGATTATCATAATTTATGTTAATATTGCAACGTTAATCCATCAATCATGAAATTCTCGACTTCATGATTTCATATATAGATAACTTCATTTTTTTAAAATTATTCTTCAATTTTCAGGCTGGTCGTGAGCGCTGGGGTTGTTCACTTAGTCAGCATTGCATTGGTTGGCTGGGGATCAGGGGGAGTAAAAGACAAACGACTGGAACCAATTCCTGCACTAGAGGAGAAAACAGCTGCGGCCATAATGCTTTATTGAGTTAATCGGAAAACAAAAATTTGTCATAGTAGCTCATATTATTGTTCTGTTACATATTTTTTCGCTTTCGACTACTTTTGCCAGATTACAAATTAATTATTATGTATACACGCACATATATATTAATGTATATGTGATATAATGTATTAATGAACATGTACATACATAACAAACGATTGCCAATTTAGATAAAAATTAGTTGAATAATTTTCCTAATAATTATTTTCCATGTAAGAATACGCATAAAAAAATTAGTCAAAAATATTAGGTATTTAATGAATGACTATACTTTTTTCATTTAAGTTCAATTATGATTTCGCTATTTGCTTGTTTGAACTCATTATTCGACCGCAATTACGTATCTCGGATGAATATTGAAACAATTTGGTATTGCAACAACATATAATTTTTTTACATTGAATACCATTAAGTGTGTTGAGTATGCTTGAAATTTAATTACAACTTGATTTTCAAAACGAGACTACTGTGATTCTTGATATGCTTAGGATGGTGTAAATATTTTTTTGTTTTTTTTTTGAGAACGATGAAACCTCCTTCATCAATAGTTGTTTCTAACAAGAATAAGTACTTATTTGATTACGTAGATTGAAACTCTAAAAAAAAATGTATTTATTATAATAAATGAGATTGAAAACAAAAAAAAAAAAGGGTATTATGAATTTATACGTAATTATTGAGTGGGAAGAAAAAATAACAAAAATACTAAGGACATAAGATATTTTTTTTTATTTTTCATTACACATTGCAGTTTTATTCTGTTTCTTCATACACGATATTCAAAAAGGTAATTTATTCATAATAAGTAATGTATATTCATTTAATTTCACCTCATTGAGAAGAATATTTATTTCTAACCGCATCCTCGCTCTGTTTTGTCAAGATCATACAATTATGAAGCATCACTTTTTTTACTTTATTATCAACAAAGGTAGTAAAAAAATTTTGAACCAATTTTAGTTGAAATGTTTTGTTTGTAATTGCTCCTGGCAAATGAAGTTTTGTTCACTTTTTCAACCTGATTCGATGATGACTGATGAATATGCACAGTACAATAATTATCAACGGTCTCTGATTACTTTTACGTTTTATAAAAATTATCAATGATAATGTTAGTGATACTTGAAAAATGGGATCGTTTATATGATATTTATATAAAAAACATAAATTAAATGATCTTGGCAGATTTTTTACATGTATCATTCTCATTATTTATTTCATCTTACATTTTTTTGTTATGAATTGTAAAATAGAGAGAATGAACGGCGTGAAATAATTTAGCGTTTTCCACCAACTTTGGACCATCCATCATCTTCTACAGGTGCTTCACTGCGTCGTTCCACTCGTTTGAATTTATCATCTTTGCGATCACGATCATCTCGCCTGAAATAAAATTGAGAAAAATGAATAAATAAGATAAATTTACAATCTAATGACGCATCTTTGTTACATGAAAAATATGTATGAAACCGAAATTTAAAAGAGGATTATAATATAGTGTACCAAAACACGACCGAATGGTATGATTTTATTTTGAAATAATGAATAATAAAACATCATTAACAATAAAAACGAAAGAAAATTTTAAATTCAATCTAAAAGTAATAAAACAAGGGGTGCATTCACGTTGGGCGCTTACACGTTTTGAGCGCGCTTAAATGTAATTTTTAGCATTGGACTGGTATGAAAAATGAGCGCTCAAAGGATGTAAACGCCCAACGTGAATGCACCCAAGAGAAAACATTGCTGCATCCAATCTGTCAAATGCGAAAACGATTATATTCATTTGATAATATAATTATTTGTGTACGAAAGTCAAAAATGATCATACGGGCGGGGTACACACAAAATTTTTTAGGCGAGTGTCCCAAAACATGACATTTTAAGAATTTAATAGTCTTTAAAATTTCACTTTCTTTTGTTTCCAAACGGCGTGACGTAAAAGTGGCTGAAAAGTATTTACTTTACGGCCAAGAAATGGACATTTTAGGGACTCTGTTAAATCCGTAAAACGTAATTTTCTGTAACACTCGCCTAAAAATGATTTTTTTCAAAGTTATTAATCAGGGATAATTGCTACATATGGTCTGATTTTGTTTTGTAGATTTTCAGATGCAATGCTGCGTAAAACATTTAGAATTCCAAATATTTCTTATTTAAAATTCATCAATAATTTATTTATAAAATGAAAGAAATAAAAAGAGTGTAAATTAATAGCTTACTCATCACGTTTGGGTTGGGAATCGCGTGCAGATTCCTCAGCATTACGACTACGCCAATCATTAGAACCTGATGAACGTTGGTATCTTGGTCGATCTTCATCATTACGTTTAAGACCTTCAATACGACGCGGAGCACTGCGATCACCACGGTCACCAAGCCTATTGTCATCACGTCTATCGTCGACTTTACGTTCTTCGCCACCGCGCCGCCAGTTACCTCCACCCATTCCACGAGTCGGCGGTGCTTTATCAAATCTTTCACGTTCTTTATCCTTAGAGGCAAAACGATCACTGCCCCATCGCCGTTCCTCCACATCAGATCTTTCAATATTTGATCTACGTTTATTGCGATCATCATCGCCACCACGTTCATCGCGTTCGCGTAACTTAGCCGTATCGTCTTTGGCATCAGTACGCCATGAGGCGCCATCAGATGAAGCTTTAATATCACGATTATCACGTGTATCGCGATCACGGAAGCTGCCACCACCGCCGCCACGATCATTCTTTCTCCATGTATCAGATTCATAATCTTTACGTCTTTCTTCTTCCAATTTACGTTCAATTTCCGCATCTCTAGCGCGAATTATTTCAGCTTGTCTCTCTAGTTTAGCCAATCTTTCGGCCTCCTTGGCCTCTTCCTCAGCCTTTTTAATTTTTTCCTCTTCTTCTCGCTTCATTCTTTCCTCTTCTAATCGTTTTTTTTCTTCCTCCATTTTAATTCGTAGTTCTTCTTCACGTTTACGTTCAATAGCCTCAGCGCGTTCTTGCTCCCACTTTAATTTTCTTTCAATTTTTCTTTGAGCTTTTCGCTCTTGCAAACGTTTATTTCTTTCTTCATTCAATCGCGTCTCAAAATCTTTCAATTTTTCGGTATAAATATTTTTACGCTCAGCCAATATTTTTGATAAAAATATATCCGCATCAAGTTTCATTCTCGTCATGCGTTCGAGTGTTACGACTGCCTGATTTCTTTCCTCAATTGCTAATAATATTCTTTCTTGTTCTTGTTGTTCCCATTGTTGTTTAGCTAATTCCATTTTTTTTTCAACTGCTTTTTCCAACAACGGTATTTCTTCAATTCTCTTTGCTCTTTCTAAATAATCAACTTTCTTTTCTTGCGACTTTAATTTTTGTTGCATTTCACGACGTTCTTTCTGTAACTCTTCGGCTTCTCGAGCAGCAATTTGTTCTGCATCTAATTTTTTAATTTCGTCCTCATCCAATTTTTTCAATACTTTTTGTCCATGACTCGTTTGTGATATTTGTTGCATTTTTTCTTTCAAATGACGATCCTTTATCTGTTGAATTTCACTTTGTTGACGTTTGCGTTCACGTTCTTCTCGTTCTGATTCCAAACGTTTCTGTTCAGCAATCATCTGTTGTCGATGTACTTCTTCTAATCTACGTGATTCTTCCTCTTCGCGTATTGTATTAACACGTTCAATATATTCTTTACGCTGTTCAATAATATATTGACGTTCCAATACACGAAGATGCTCTTTGCTCTTTGTTTCATGATAATTGGCTACCATTTGTATTCGCATTTTTTCACGCTCTTGTTTACGCTTATTTGGATTTATGATATTTATCGATCGATGTAAAACAGTTGCCATGTTAACTAATTGACAACGTATTTGCTCCGATGGCATTGCTTGTAATACAGGACCGTCAGGATGATCTTCCCGTTGTGCTTCACTCAGGTCAACACCGAAATTAATGGAACGTTTACGATGGTCAACTCTTATTTGCATATCATTATAACGTACACAATCAACTAATAAACGTTCCAGATGAAAATCAGTGGTAAATTGTGCCAATTTTAATAAACGTTCAAATTGAATTGTTTGATATACTTGGGATACTTGATGTACGAGACGTACTAGTGTTACATCTTGTAATGTAGGTACATATTGTGCCAATGGACTCGTTTCATCAGCTTGTAATGTTTGTATAACTGATTGTACACGTTCACATAATTCTAATGGGTGAAAATCAACTTCGAGCCATGAATAAAGCTCTTGCAACTGTGGAGATGCCAAATTCACGACATTCAATCGAACAATGTCACGTAATAGTGAGGCACGCGTTGGTGGTTGATTTAAACCAAGAAGTACTGCGAGTTTTTGTGCTTTCTCTAATGGACTTTTGTCTGTTTCAATGAAACGATCAAATTCAGGATGAGCAGATGGCAATGGAATCGACAATGTTGCCAGTAAAACACGATTCGCCATACGTTGTTGTTCATCAGCAGACATATTTTTTTTCATTTCACGTGATAACTGAAGTAACTTGAATAATGCTGCGGCATGAAATAAATAATTTCCTGCTTTCCAAAATACCATTGCCAGTTTTAGATAATAATTTGCCATTGTTTTTGGCACGGGTAATTTTTTTGATAAATTCATCAAACCATGAATATCTTCGGTTGCTTTATATGCTTCTTGCCATAGCTCCATTAATATAGCTGAATCCAGTTGTATTAAACGCGTTTCCAAATTTAGTTGTTGCGTTTCAATTTTATTCATCGAGACATTCGCTACTAATTGCGGCAATTTCGTTATTTCCTCAAGATGTTTACGCAGTTTTTCGCATAACTTACGAAATTCGGTTTTACGGTTATATTCAAGACAAAATTGAAATGCCATTCGTGCAATATCATGGTATAAAGTTTCAACATGCGCATTTGTACGCAATAATTCCAGACATTGACAATATGATTCCCATAAAAATTTAACCCATGGCGTTAATATTGTTCGGTCACTCCGATCTTGCGCATCTTCGCCACTTACCGCTGACAATAATATGCTCTCGGGCGTTGCCAAATTATCCAAATCATCAATATCTATTACAGCCTGCTGACTTTGTTTTCGAGCAGCTTCAGTTTTTTCTTCAGCCATACGTAAATAGCCACGAATAACATTTTCTAAACTGCCAACGTTTACTGATTGAAACATATTGCGGTATTGAAACAAACCTTCCTTTGCTATGTGTGATTTTTTTAGTTCCACACATAAATCCAAATATTTGAACATAATTGGTTCTAATACCGATTCGGACCAACTGTACGTCCATTTCTTATTGCGGAATACCTCTTGGAGTGTGTCTAATGCACGTGCCGGTTTTCCAACTTCAATGAATTCTAAACAAAAAAATTTCTATCTGAACTATCTCTTTAATTTGAAGACTATATAAAATATATTTTTATAATTTTTGTTTAGCATGAGTTTCTTTTTCAAGATATCTTGTTCCGTTGAAGTAAACACAAATACTTTATTCGCAATTTCATTTTGCATAATAAACTTACGTAAAAAAATAAAAGGAGCATTGAAAAACATCAATATAGGTTATTGATTGAAGATTATTATGCAAAGTGATTAGTATTGTTGATAATAAAAACAATATGATAATCCAGAATATCTAAATTTTAATCATTGGTAAATCAAATATATGTGAAGTATATAAGATAGGGAGAAAATAGTAAGATAAAAAATGAAATTATAAAAAAACTTTTTTTGTTACATCAACGAGAAATTTCCTTACAAGTTATTAATAGATTTAGACATTTTTTATACATGTATAATTCATATTGCGAACAAATTATTGTATGTGCCTAAAAGGTGTTTCATCATAATATAATATCGCCCATTTTTCATGTTAAAATGCCGCAATAGTGAACTTACCGTTAGCCCGTTTAAGGGCATTCTCAGGACGCTGCCCGTATCTCGCCATTTTATTAATATTCACCTCAATTTAACTCTTCTACACATCAACTATATGCACTTGAAAATTAACTAATAAAATTTCTGAATATTGTGTACTTGATTGAATATTATTAAGTCTAAGTAACGTCTGTCACAAAAGAACGGGATAGTCGCGTGTACCGGATAGAAGGTGGCACCTTAGAATGGGATAAAAATGAACAAAATGGCTTCCGGTGAATAGTCGAGTCAAATTCAATATATATCAGGTTATTTAACAAAACTAATGGTAGTTCGAACAAAATATAGTCATAATTCAGTTTCATAAATTTAATATTGATTAAATATATTTTTTTTATTTATTTAAATAAAAAGTTTTATACTTCATAAAATAAATATTTGTTATCTACGTATGGTCATGATTGATCTATGATATATGTAAGGCCGGGTACACACTAGGCGAATGAAGGCGAACGAACAGTGGCGAACGAATTCCTTCGGCTATTTTTAGCTAGTGTGGATGTCCCGACAAACATCGACGAACATTTTTGTTCGCGTTCGCTTGGATTGGTTTTAAAAAGTTTATTTTTGAAAGGTGTTTTACATTAAATTTTTAGAGTACAAATAAAACTTATAAAAAATACTCTTATAATAATAGATAGAAAAGAAAAATTTAACGCATGCTGGCCCAAGCCAGATCTCACGCTAACTCATTATAAAATTTATATTATTAATTAGCAAAATTTGTTATAATCATTGGGTAAAAATTCCCTTGTCTTTCATTATAATGGATCCTTTGAAAAAACTTTACCTTATAGAAAAAAAAAGGACAATCTATGAATTTTTGGCTTAAGAATAATGAGCTTATATTAGTGGTGATGAGATGAATGAAACTTATAACTACTATGTACATGTGATGGGGAATGGATGACAAGTCGAGGATGAGGTTAGATGACGGGTGATACATGATGAATGAATAAATGTAATGGTGAATGATATTGTACTAAATATCTTAAAATTAATATATGAATCCTGCCAAATTTGAAGACTCACATCTATTGCCAGTGAACCACTGTCAATCGAAAATGAGCACAACCTATTGGCCTATATATTCTATAATAATAATTGCTTCTTTATGGCCTTTATAATTATTTTTTTTTCTTTTTACTATAATATTTGTATAATTTCCTAAATTGTTAATTATTTACTTATTAGAGTTTTTTTTTTTTTTTTTTTTTTTTTTTTTTTTTTTTTTTTTTTTTTTTTTTTTTTTTCTCCTAGTTTTTCTGTGACTATTCTTTATCATTAGTGTATTTACATACACCGTTCTTCTAGCAACTAGTTCTTTGATATGTTCTTGATTAGCATCTGTCCACCAATAGTTTTTGGATAGTCTATCGAAGTTAAATGAATCCACCTGAGGGATAGTGGTATTATAGATTAGATTTTCCAACTTGTAATCGTCCATGTTCATACTGATCTTTTTATTTGCACAGTTACGCTTTTTGTGGTATAAGATTGGAATATTATTAGCGTTTTGAATAATACCAATTCTATCTATTGTTGTAAAAAGTTATGGGGTGGTGTAGCCGGAGTCAGCTTGTCTACTTGCATCGAATTCATTTACTTGTATTAAATTATGCATAATGTCATTTTGGAATGCTTGAATATTGTTGAAGTATTGCCTAGCTAAACCGATGATGAAATTGTCAATTCTCGGTATACTGGCTAAATCGTATATTTCGGCATTACTTATTCTTGTTTTATATCCTGTAGTTGCCTGTCTGTGCCTATTGAGGCAAGTTCTGAGGCAGACTCTTTCAAATGTTCGCATTTTTTCAATGACTGTTGGTCCGGTGTTCCACCATATGGGTGCAGCGTATGTTACTAGAGGTCTAATGAGTAGCATATAGCATATGACTTTGGCTCTCGCTTCCAGCGCTTGATTACGAAAGATCCTATGATTTGCTCTCCAGGCTTCTTTGGCTTTCTTCAACTGAATTTTATGATGTTCATTTAGTCTCACTAGGTAATCCAGGTGGACACCTAAGTATTTTACTATTTTTTTATTTGGAATGACTACAGTTGGGTTGTAATCCGTGTATTGTAATGTTATTTGGAAATCTTTAAGTTGTTGTACTTGTTTAAAACTTATTTGATTGACTGTTTTCCTGAATAGTATGGCCTCACTTTTGAGTGGATTGATTTTGAGGTTCCATCGTAGATACTCATTGTTTATTGCGTTGGTGAGGTCGGTTAATTTATTTTGAATTGCTGTTGGCTGCTTATCTGCAACATAGATTATTACGTCGTCAGCGAATGCAATGGAGTGTGTATTATTTCCTTCGTTTAAATCAAATGAGTTTATGATATCCGCTATGAAAATGTTGAATAAGATTGGTGAGGTTACGGTGCCTTGCTGTAGCCCTTCCTGTATTTCGTAGGTTTTATTTGATGTTATATTACCATCCCATGTAATGAATTGTTTTTTGTAGATCATATCTGCAATTAATAATATCATATGTTCTGGAAAGTTGTAATTATTTAGTTTGTATAGCAGTCCATTCAACCAAACCGAGTCAAAGGCTTTTTCTATACGCGTTCGCTTGGATTCGCTCGCCAGGCGGTACATCAGAAGAAAATTCGGCCGAATTCGTTCAGTCTATTTTCTAGTGTGGATAGTACAAATTTACATCATGTGGAGATACATGAACTGATTATTTTCAATTGTGATTTGGATCATGGACTGAAGCCACTCTATTTATTTAAATTATATCGATTCATATCGAGAATATGGATGTTACACAATTTTCTACAACGCACCCGCAACTCCGGCGAAAATAGCCGAACGTCGACGAAGGAATTCGTTCGCATTTATTCATCCAGTGTGGACGGCGAAGCGAAATTCACATCGAACGCCCAAACATTTTCGGCCGAATTTATTCGAACAAATTCGTTTGCCTTCGTTCGCCTAGTGTGTACCCGGCCTTAGAAGGTGACACTACTGGATGTTCGATTGTACAAAAAATAATATTCATTTCCTCTGTGGGTAATTCAGTTATTTTGAGGGGATACATACATATAAACAAATACAATTTTGATGAGAAAGGCGGCTCTTAAAAATTTCGAGTGATCAATGCTCAATGAAAAGCCAAATAAGGAAGTAGGGCGGAACGAATATATATATGTATTACATTTTTTTTTTATATCATATCAGTCGGTGTTTTGTTTAAGAGAGTGCAATCGGTGATTTTGTGCGTGTAGTAGGGGAAGTAATAAATATTATTGTATTGGAAGTATTTTGTGCATTAGGTAACATCAGAGATTTAATAATCGATAGTTGATGAAAATTAAATATTAATTTAATTTGAACTTATTAAACTATTTTATATTGAAAATTTTATGTGTTAAGAATTGAGAGCCGGCGACTGTCGAAAATGTCATATGAGACCCGTAAGTTGTGTAATAATAATTCTGATTCTTTTTTCCTTATGAAAATATACAACAAAGAATGATTCAAAAAATATGATTCATAAAATATTGTTAATCTCTAATTACGTGTATGAGTATTTCATTGAATATTTCTATTTTTTCCACTTGAAGAATTTTTGTATCTTTTCCACTTCAGAGACTTTGTGTCATTGCCCTCAACGTATACATATGTACGACTTCCCAACCTATATATATATATATATACACGTCACTCCATACCTGAGTTTTTATTCAAAAATTTCCTCTGTCGATGAATTCAATATTTCCAAAATATATAACTCAACACTAATAATATTTTAATCTTTACTTTTTTCGCGTTCAGCATTTTAAATGTTGATACAGATTTTTTTTCTTTTTATTTAATTCTCATCGTTGATATTTATTATCATCTCGATAACTCGTAGTCATTAATGACTTATGCTTGCAACATAGTTCGATTTGCTTATTAACCTAAACAAATGATATTACTACATCTATGGAGTTTACAAAAATAGTTAATGTTATAAATCTCAAAATAATTCAAATAATCACAATTTTTTGGCGCGTTGCCAACTCTAGGAAAATCTAAATATATTTGACTACTATATTTTATTTTCATTTTAATTTTTCGTTTTATTTTTCAGGATATATTTTTGCTGCATTGCCACGTACCCAACGGGGATCGCCGTTAGTTCTCGGTGAAGATCCAAAGGGAAAAAACTTTTTATACACGAATGGCAATAGCGTCATTATAAGAAACATCGATGTAATAATTTGAATTATATAATAAAATGAAGTATGCATATGTTTTCATTATTTGTCTGTAGTTATTCATTATTATTATTTCTACTTTTCAGAATCCAGCAATTGCTGATATTTATACTGAACATTCGTGTCCTGTAAATGTTGCTAAATATTCACCAAGTGGATTTTACATTGCTTCGGGAGGTAATATGAATGAAAATAAATTTATATGACTAACTTTTTCTTCCATTGTTTACATCCAAATTTATAATTGTATACTTGTATTTATTATTTAATTTAGATCAGTCGGGAAAAGTTCGCATTTGGGACACAGTAAACAAGGAACACATATTAAAAAATGAATTCCATCCAATTGGTGGGCCAATAAAGGATATTGCATGGTCTCCGGACAGCCAAAGAATGGTCGTAGTTGGGGAAGGCCGTGAAAGGTGAATAAAGAAGACGTCGATTTCTTGACTTGTCAATATTAATCTAATTCATTCAAAGATACTTGAATAAATTAATTTTATTTTGTAAAATTTTATTATCTTCAATAATTATGTTTTTGACGAATATTAAGTGTTGTAGAAAAAAAACAAATGAATGGTTTTATGAAACCACGATGCAAGTGAAACTTTTTTTCGGATCGTGGCTGCTCTGCCGAGCGCCTTTACCCCTACTCTGCGACTGGCTGCAATGCGACATGCGATAGACGGACGAAAAAGTTTGAGGCGATGGAATAAAAGTTTCACTTCAAAAAATATTTTCCAATGTTTTACTCTTCATTTATGGTTTCATATATATTCTTGTTATCATATATCTACCAATGATTATATATTTGTCTAGATAATGGATAGCTCATAAAATCTTATATTATAACATTGGCAGCTCTCCAAGCTGACATATTTTCGAACCGGATGAAATTTAAAACTTTACCTAAAGTTATGAAATAACTTTTTATTAAGATTAGTCAGATCAACAGTTTTCAAGACATTAAGTGTGGTCATTTTTGATAACACACATATGACACAACTCTTGCATTCATGTATGCACATAATTATTATTGAAAAATACTTATTTCAAATTCATTATCTCAAAATGTGAAAAAGATTAATACACATTCAAAAATATAATAGCAAACGAATCACTTGAACTTTTCTTATGTTGATCCTTAGTAAAAACATTCTATTGAGTCTTATTGAGTTTCTCTTTTCTTCGTCAGAATTCAGTGCAAGATCATAATTGACTTCCATTTAGTGCGTCTTGTATGGGAAATTCAAAAAATCAGATTGAAAAATTTCTTCAATTATAAATAGTCGATTGTATTCATGATCATTTTTATTCATTTTTCAATAGATTTGGCCATGTTTTCATGGCTGACACCGGTACATCTGTTGGCGAAATATCTGGACAAAGTAAATCCATAAACTCGTGTGACTTCAGACCCAGTAGACCGTTTCGACTTATCACAGGCAGTGAAGATAACACTATTGCTATATTCGAGGGACCGCCATTCAAATTCAAGTAAGTTATGATGTACTAATGAAATTTCAAATTATACATAAACTAATGTTATTGAAAATTTTGTGCCATAATTATAGTGAAATGAGTGTTTAAATAAAATTCTATTTCATTTTAGTATTTGAATGCTAGTTTAAAAAAATATATAATTTTTTTGCAATTTATTCAAATAAAGTTTTTTCATTCTAATAAAATAATTGAAAATTAATCTTTCATCATATGAGCAGCATGTTTCATGCATCTTGTTTATAATTTAAGGTTCATACATATATTATATCAATATTTACACAAAATTGATCACTTCATTTTTCGTACATCATTTCTTGTTTATTTATTTGTTTATTACTTTTTATTTTAGAATGACCAAACAAGAACATTCAAGATTTGTTCAGGCAGTTCGATATTCACCGACAGGAAATTTTTTTGCATCAGCTGGTTTCGATGGTAAAGTTTTCCTTTATGATGGCACCACATCGGATTTAGTTTCTGAAATCGGCTCGCCAGCTCATCAGGGTGGAGTTTATGGAGTAAAAAATCTGATTCATTAATTTTTTCTACCATTTTTCATAAATTAGAAAGTAAAAAATGAAATCTTCAAATTCATTAATAAAAAATAATCGAAAATAATTCATAGGTTGTTTGGAAGTCGGATGGCACTCAATTATTAACCGCATCCGGCGACAAAACATGCAAATTGTGGGATGTTGAAACGAGAACATTGGTAACTGAATTTAATATGGGATCAACTGTTGATGATCAGCAAGTGAGTTGTCTTTGGCAAGGAAAACATTTATTATCGGTATCATTGAGTGGATTTATCAATTATTTGAATATAAATGATCCGTCAAAGCCACTTCGAATTATAAAGGTAATGCTAAAAAGTAGATATATGAATGTATGAAAAATATTGAAAAAAGTAAACAATGAATTCAATTTGAGAAGAAAAAATTTCAGCATTCTAAAATCCGGGAAATACATGAAAAAATATTTATCATGTAGATAACAAATATTGAATTCTGATCATAAAAATTCAAAATTAAATTTTTTTTCAGATATTTCAAAAGTCAACATATCTTTTAAATTTCATTTTGATTGCTCCATAAAAATCAAAATAGATATAAACTAGATATCAAAATTTTAAAAATTATTACCAATTTTTTCATAATCACATACCATTATTTCGCTGCATATTTATATGAATAATATTTTTTATAAACTTTTTTTAAGGGTCACAACAAACCAATTACAGTATTAACATTGAGTCCAAACAGAGAAACAATTTACACTGGCTCGCACGATGGTTATATAACAAATTGGAATGCAAAAACAGGCGAAAATAATCGTGTTAATGGTCAAGGACATGGAAATCAAATCAATGGAATAAAAGCAGCCAATGATTTACTTTATACAGCTGGCATTGATGATACTATCAGAGCTATTGATATTGCTACAAATACGTACAAAGATTCAATGACAATCAAACTTGATTCACAACCACGTGGCCTCGATATTTTCAACAATATTGTCGTTACTGCATCAATTCGTCAAGTAAGAACAAAAAATTATCACATAATTTGCCAATACATATTATCACATTAGTCGTATACATTTTAAGTGAATTTTAGTTATTTTCAAACTGAATACAATCTAAATACTTTGAATAGCACTCACGCATTATATAACTGGGAATTCTATATATAAACATGTTTTATGGATTCAAATCATTCATTTCCTTGTTAAAAAATAATAAAAAATGAAAATTCTGGTCAAACTCTTAGAAATTACATATATTTTTTTCATTTATTCGGTAGTCAGTCATGATTTTATTCTGTTTTGGAATTTAGATTCATCTTACCCAAGACGGAAAAAAAATTTCAAAGTTACCAATTGATTATGAGCCATCCAGTGTGAGCGTGAACAATGAGAATGGTGACGTGGCAATTGGTTCATCGTCAGATAATAAAGTTTATTTATATAATTTATGTGGCAATTCATTGACATTTAAAAGTGAACTTGCACATCTTGGCCCAGTTACCGATGTCGCCTACAGCCCGGATAATAAATATTTGGTTGCATGCGACGCCAATAGGAAAGTTGTGCTTTATATGGTACCGGAATACAAGGTAACAATAATATTTATTTCTATTTTATATCATTAATTTAGCAGACAATAATTCCTTTTCATCTTCAAAATGAATTTTCATTATAGAATCATGAAATTGAAATGTCTTCCATATGTAATATAATGAACATTTTCGAATTTTATGGAAAGGAAAAGATTCTTAGAGATCTAAAATTTTAATGTATCAAAATTTCTTAATCATAGAGAATCGTAATTTTTATTCAAAATTCTCAACTACTTCGATGGCAGTCTGATTTGTTTATGAACAGTTGCAATTGATTTGAAAATGATTAATGACGAATATAATATATTCGGGGAGTTGTAAGTTGTCACTCTTAAAATATTAATTACAATTGGTATTTCGAATTCGAATGAAAAATAATTGCTTAATTTTTTTTCCTTAATATTGTCTGCTGAATTATTGATTATGTTAGAAATAATTCACCTAAAAATAACCATTATTGAACAATACTTTATCCGACAAATATCTCAAAATTGGATTATCAGGGAGTAAGTATTGAAATAAATATTTTCGGTACCAATGATAAATGTATTTGAAAATTAATATTTCTTTTTCTTTTTATTATATTTCATAACTTTTCCAGCTTGCACACAATAGAGAATGGGGTTTTCACAATGCACGTGTTAATACTGTTGCGTGGAATATGGATTGTACAATGGTTGCTAGTGGCAGTTTGGATACAACAATCATTATATGGAGCGTAACAAATCCTGCAAAACACACGATTATTAAAAGTAAATCACAATAAAATCCTTTTTTCTTAAACTATAATAACTAATACTTTTTATTTTGCAAGTAAAAATGTTGTATCATTTTAAATATGAACATGCTCCAACATTTCAGACGCCCATCCTCAAAGTCAAATAACACGATTAGTGTGGTTGGATGAAGAAAATTTGATTTCTGTTGGTCAAGACTGCAATACCAAAATATGGCGAGTGGAGAAAATTTAAAAAATGAAGAAAGTCAATACAATCTCCAATAACAAGATATTTTTCTTTCCTATTTTGATACACATATGTTGGTAGGAAAAAATTTTGTTCGTCTTCGAAGAGATGTGAAAGAATGATTTTTTATAATTGACTTTACAGTACTTTTTTTCATTTTCATTTATTCAATTTGTTTCAATCATATATACATATAAAAACAAAAATATTGTATATTATTTTCAAATATGATTTACACAATATATACAATTTGATGCTTGATAAAACTGTCTTTTTTATTGAATCAAAATATTTTTCAATTTTTTCGATTTAATTATCATTACATACAATATTATTATAAAACTAATTGTTCGCACTCTGATTTATTATATATATATATATTTTAATTTATCGAGTTTTTTTGGAAAATGATCCTTTTTCACTTTTAACTTAGTGTGTCGCTGACCTGTTGATTATACGATAAAATTAGCAACAATAGTAAAATCTTAAGAGCGAGAATTTGAACTTTAAGGAAATTTAGTTTTTTCGAAAAATCTAATTTTGTCTTACGCTCTCTTTTTCTTATTCTCTATTCATTTTGTCTTTATGCACGTACATACAATTGTAGCAGATAAAATAAATTAGGAATTTCACTAAAACTCAAACACACTCATTTTAATTATCTATAATTCAAAAAAAAAAAAAAACAAAAGTATCAATTTGACCACAGCGATGTAGAATATAATGAAATCATATTAGTTATCAGAATTGAGTATGTTTGTATTTTTGTCTTTTGTATATTATCCGCACGGTCTAAACATAAAAATATCATATATATATCTTAATAACACAAAAACAATAACAATAATAATTATAAACAATTGAGGAAAAAACTTTAAGTGGGACTAGATAAAACAAGTCACAAACAGTCACGTCTCAGGTCACCTCGAACTATTAACAATTCGACTTTATGTTGAAGAGACAACATGAGAAAATGTAGCATTCCAACAATAATTGCCATTTGTATTCAATGTCACTTCAACTATTTTGTTACACATTTATTTATTTATTTTCATGTAAAGTATATCATGCTTTTTTCAAATACCATGAAAAAAATACAATGGCGCAAACAAAATTTAACTGCATCGTAAAAAAAAGCATATTATTAAAAATTTTGTTTCTATTATTCTATTTTAGGAGTGAATTTCAAGAATTTGAAATAGATTAAAATATAAATAATTGAGATTCATCAGTTGATTACTGACAGCGATACGAAAAAACTTCCTATACAATATTCATCAATAGAACAATAAACTCAACAGTCCTACAAGATTTCATTTTGTCAACATTAACTATTGCAAAAAAATAATGCTTTGGAAACTGAAAATTTAAAATTATTTATAATTGACGTAGAGTAATAATACCCGCACACAAATTTCGTACGGTTAAGGCTTTGTCAAACTATAGCGTGGTCGTTTTTGTGGCGATGTAACTGGATGACGATAGGAAACATGTTTTCTCAAAGCATCGCGGGATCTTGAAACATGTGAACACGCTGAACAACTGTATGAGCTATTACTATGTGTTTCCATGTGCACTCGCAAATTATACTGGTTGCTCAATTGTTTACCGCAAATCAGACATGTAACACTTGTCTTATTACACGCCGAATTATTGCCACTTCTCCCAGTATTTGCTATATTAGAATTTAAGAGATGGTAATTAGTATCTATCATCGTTGACATTTTACCATCAAAATTGCCATCCAAAGTAAAATTTTGTTGTTCATGAACAAGAGTTATATCATCAATAATACTATTATTTCCAGTTATTATATTTTTTTCAGTTTGTTTATTTAATTGAGGTGTCACTGAATTCGTTTGTTTTTTTTCACGTTTCGCCAATTTTGCATTTATTGAATAGTACGGTTTTGTTTTAACGCCACATGGGATTTCTTCTGCTTCATCAATCAACGGCGCATCATCTACTATTTCATTTTTAGTTGATATGGCCTCATGAAAGCCGGTTTTATTCATCATTGTTGTACCTGCCGCTCCTGTTATTAATTTTGAGTCAGAAATTTTCTCCTCTTTTATGGTTATTGATTCTTCATTAAACACATCCATTTTCCCACAAGTTCGACTTTGGTTAATGAATGATAAACTGTTATCGTGGTGAGTTATTGGCATTGATGCGGTTGCTGCTGTTGTGTTCTGAAAAAAAAAAAAAAAAAATTGACGATCGATTTATAACAAAATAAAAATGAATTATAAAACAAATTTTATTTAAGTTCTTCGAAATTTTTAAAATACTTAATAGTATATTATTTCATAAGGAGGAATATTACTTTTCGTGCCTGAATTTGTCTCAGAGAGTAACAGAAGGCAAGCCATGAAAAGTCATTTCTCCTCCAAATTAAATATGCTATTTTTTTTTCAAACGTACAATAATGAGGCCATAATTATACTGAGGTGGTTACGAAAAAATGATTATAAATTTGTTGGTTATGGTTATTGGCAAAAAAATTTTTGACAGATAAATATACTAACATTAACCTGTCAGTTTTAGAAATGCATGCGTTTTATGTAGCGTTTCCATGGCAATAACACTTTCCTCCACCGGAGAAATATAGCTGCCGATGTAGATAAAGTTGAATTTCTTTAGTGCCGCCTCAGTACAATAATGGTCACATTATCATACATTTGAAAAAAAAAATAAATTAACTGCGCTAATTTAGTGCGTTTTCGTGTCGTTGATCCAACAGTAATCATTCATTTTATTCATTCGTCTATATTAAGTAATGTTCTGAATATATGTATAAATTATTATTGAAACTAGCGTTAAGCAAAAAGCAAACTAGAAGTTTATATTACTTTTTTTTCCAGAAATCAGAAATAAAAATTTGGTCAATTTAACACATCATTATTTATTTGTTTGGAAGCATTATTTTTTTTTTTTACATTTTTTTTCTGTTTTTAAAGTCGCGAGAGATTTATTCATAAATTAGGCCGAAATAATGATTCGACAGAAAAAATTTTTAAACCATGAAATCGATATGAATAATTTATTTAGTTGTGCATAAAAAAATGCATTATTATTAAAATGACTATTGTAATTCTTTTTATTTTATAGGGAACACACATACACATTCTGGGCAAAGAGTACGGTAACAGAACAAAAGAAATTTTTTTTAATGGTAAAATA
Organism: Microctonus aethiopoides; assembly: GCA_030347275.1. Lineage (NCBI taxonomy): Eukaryota > Metazoa > Arthropoda > Insecta > Hymenoptera > Braconidae > Microctonus > Microctonus aethiopoides. Next base: position 1,055,302 of record JAQQBS010001425.1, read on the forward strand.
CATATATGGTTAAGAAAAAGAAAAAAATTATTTCATGTTCTATTTTCTATCTTTATATTTTGAATATACCTGGTAGTATCTCATTTTACGGGGTAAGGTTCCACGGGAAAGAGATGCATCCACTTGCATTTAGTTGGCAACGCACACACAACGATTCTTGATCTCGTGGATATCGTTTATTTTATGTTTTTTATTTACTTGCATATTTATATATACACGTATATATCTATCTGTATTGTTGTTTTTTGTTCCATACATGTACATATATATTCATTATCGTTCCTGCATCAACGTCAACGTGTTTTTCTATTATTCTTTGTATCATTTTTTGACATTTGTTTATTTTTACTTCTAATTTGTTCATTCAGTTTTATTTATTTATTTTTTCGTGTTCACCCGATGTTGTATAATTATAATCCATCAGTGATGTAACATCTCATTGAGGAACGACAGTGAATGTGTGTTTAAGTGACCTGAACAGAACAACACGATAATAGTAGGAAAATTAAAAAAAAATAGAATGAATTTCTTTCAGACAGAAAAAAAGAGGATTTACTTTCTTTTTCATATAATTGAGGAAAATATAGAGATGACTTTCAGAAATATATAGCAAGACAAAAAATAATAAAGTGAAAAAAAATGAAATTTATTCAGAAGCTTTCAAATTATTACGATTTTTTTTTCATATCAAGGACAAGAAAAAATTTTCTTTCTATTATATATTTGTGTCCTAATTATATTAATTAACAAGCTTCGTTGAAAATTAATATATTATCGATAAAAAATACACTAATAATTCCATTTTACGACTTTATTCATCGATATTTTATTTCAAATTTGTGAAATAGTTTAAATGAATGAGAAAATACTTATGCAGCATTTTGTGGAATATCTTGTAAAAATAATTGAAATAAATAAAAGTTGTATTTATACAAGTTGAAAAAAAAGCGATTAAATGTATAATGACCAAAAAAATAGATGTATATAAAATGGGACAAAACTTACCCCAGCTATATCAGCTAGACCGCGAATATGTAATGTATCAGCCATCGCCAATAATGCTGGTAATTGTTCTTGATAAATATTTACTTCACCATTGTACATAAATGTTACAAGTGCGCACAAATTCGCGTATTCCATTCCAGGTAATACAATTACTGGATGTTGTAATGCACTCAAATCCTAAACATCGAAAATGCAAATATATAATTTACAATTAACCTATAAGAAATTGAAATAAAAAGCACAAAATACTGAAAACCTTCCTGATAAATCTAGAGTATATTATCATTCTTATTTGAGCATTTTTTGAAAATTTTTCAGAACCTTATCAATTAATTCGAAAGAATTCTACACTATACGAAAAATTCAACGATATATTTTCATTGTATATATAATTTTAGTTTTTATCGTTCATAGTATATACTCTACTAATAACACTTTGGTGTTAAAATGAGCTTAATGAAATAAGATTAATAATTATTACCTATTTTGAAAATATCTCATTTTTTATGAATGATAAATGATATGAAACAAATGAATGATAAAATCAAATACCTAACATGGAAAAATTACATGAATTTGATTTTTCACAACATACCTACCGTATATATGTACAACATTTTGAAAAATAAAAAATGAAATAGATATTAATTTTTATTCCAAATGAATATTTTCTTTTAATTTAAGAACATATTAATTTGTGATCGAAGATTCTTCGATCGATGTCTCAACAATCATTGGGCACTCGTCAAATTAACTTCATTTTTCAATGGCAGTGTGATGAATAAATAATTATAATTTTTTTGCTCAATATTTCTTAAAGATAAAAAAATTAAACAAATATTACACAAGTATACCTTGAACAATTCTTTGAAGTAAAAACTGCAAGCTGATAATATAATTCTATGCGCTTGTATGTGCCTACCACCAGCGCTTAGCGTAACGTCTGTCAAATATCCGCCATCCAATAATTTTGGTAATGCACTAAGCAGAGTATTTTGAAAATTGTGCCATCTTAAGCAAAATTGTTGGCCCTCCATTCTTATTTTTATTATAGATTTATTTAATTTATTCACTGGCTTTCTACTCTTCACCTAAATACAGATAAGCAAACAATAAATACATTATATATTACTATTTTTATCATTATTTTTTAACATAATTAATGGCAATTTGAGTCTAAGATAAAATAATGATTGCTTCGAAGTATCATTACATGTATGTATGTAAGTATATATAAACAAATACATACTTTTCTCTATTTACGAAAATACTTTTAAAGTGAATGTAAATCATCTTTTAATGACAACGATAATTTGTTACACATAATATTTTTTGAAAAATTACACACACATCATAGATCTGAATTTATTTTCTATAATATACTGCCACTATTAGTACCAAGGAAAAAATTCGTCGTACTTTGAACATTTTTCAATATAATAAAAATCTCTAATTTTGACAATCAGTTTATCTTCAGGATATCAAAATTATCCAAAACATTTACACAGTTATCCGTCGCTCAATACTTCAAATATTTCTTTACGCAATTCGCAACGTCAGTTAGGTTTTTTTCTATATTGAGCTTAAAACATAGCATAATTGACTTCAAAGATTAATTTCGACCGAAATGGACAGTGTCTTTGTCATTAGATTATAATATAATATATTTACGCGGAGAAAAAATTAACAAAATAGCCACGAAAAGTCATGTCTGAAAATTGTTGAAAATAAATAACTATGCAAAGACATTCAAATAATTTGACTAAAAAGAAGAAAAAATCGTGTTAATATGATATAAAAAATGCCAATAAATTAACAAAAAAAATAATTATGACTCAAACATTATTTATTTAAATAATGTTTTTCGCTTTCTCTTAACTATAAATATAGGTTAGGTTATAAGCACCTGGCCTTCGGATTAACACAAGTGCATTCATTATTAGTAATATGTACAAAAAATAAAAATGGGTTTAAGAAACGTAATACATAAACAAAAGTCTATAACTAGAGAAACGAAAAAAAAATAAAATCACCCGTTTTATCGCAAGTTCAATATGAAAAATTAACGGGAAATATATTATACTTTTCAATACACGTTAATTACAAGAGTGGATGACTCGTCGTGTGAAACTAACTCGGTACTCCTCTCACATTTAAAACCGTTTAGTTTAAAGTAGTCACACAATCCTATTTATTTAATCAGCCTGTGTAGGTTCCAGCCAAATCTATTATTGTCCCTCAGGTATGGGCTGGAGACGAAGCGCGAAATAGTAAGAGAGGCATTTGGGTACACTAAAGCTACACACGACATACATACACACTCATTACATGCAGAAAGACAAATAGTTTGTTAAAATGTTAAAGGGTGATGTATATGCGGCCACCGAGCAATTAAGAAAAATCGACCAAAATAAATTGATTATTGAATATTATAAACATTATATTTTATTTAAGTCTTAATTCAACATCATTTTTTCACATTGCTATATATCAATAATTAAATATTATGTATAACTATATAATATTATGTAGAAACTATATGTACTATTTTACCATTTTCACTGATATTTTTATTGTAAATTGCATGTGGAAATTTTTTTTTTTTCATTTTATTAGATTTTATTTATATTCACCTAACTGTTATACGTGCGATGATGATGGTCGTGGCAGTAATTAATAACAATAATTATGATGACAGACAGTCTATTATAGACTGGTCACTGCTAGTGATCTGATGCAAACCTGATGGAGCATCCGTGACGCACGCGCACTAGCAATGTTTCCCTTTCCACGCACGCTCGAAATGCATAGCTGTAGGCTGTAGCTATGATTTGTTGTGAGGGCCCTGCAAGTCGCGACATATTGGCGCTGAAATTGTTTTGTTTTTCTTATCTCAGACGACATTGGCATTGAGGGTTAAAAAAAGCTGAATGTGCTGGAATACCGACAAAAGTTAATAAACACATGGATTATTTATCCAGAGAGCTGTTTGACGATGCAATGAATGTAGAGTTAATAAATGCGCAAGTTGAAATTACATGTCTTGCTGGTTTCGTGCAGATTCTCTTGTAGAAATTTGTAAATAAATAGAAGAGTGCTTTATTATAGTATATTGTGCAATGAGGGAGGAATGGCGGTGTTCTTCGACGGGTATGAAAGTTTGTCAGCTCAAGCGAAACGAGGACTGCAATCACAGAAGATAAAAACAACCGTTCCTTCCGAAGTACACATCATATTTTTCTTGATAAGTACACGAAAATTGCAACTTTTCAAGTGTCATTTATGGTGATAATATAGCCATTTTTCTGCCGATAGAATAACTGAAGGTATTTATGTTTAACTCTCTTCGGTTTAAAACGTACGTAACACGGGAAAAGCGAATGAACGAATACGAGAAACTCGCGTTCTCCGATTGGTCGATTTCCTAAGGGTGCATTCATGTTGGGCGCTTACACGCTTTGAGCGCGCTTAAATGTCATTTTTAGCATTGGACTGGCATGAAAAATGAGCGCTCAAAACGTGTAAGCGCCCAACGTGAATGCACCCTTAGTACCGCAGATAAGATATAATGGTCAGTTTATTTCGTCGGTATGGAAAAAATCCATATTACCACTGCAAATGACACAAGAAAAGTTGCCATACCCCAATAATTACTACTATATTTATTATTTTGTTTTGTTGAATTGTAGGAATTTTATTGTCCTTCGGAAAGAAAAATAGGTTCTTTTCAGAAACTAGTTAAATTGTGAAGATGGTCGTTAGCGGGTTGAAAATTAATGTTTTATTGACACAGGTTTAAACTACAGTTTCCAAACAGAAGTTTCAAGGAATCGATAGTTTTTTTGCGTTCCATTATTAATTTGTTTCGAGATTTCAAAGAAAAATATGAAGAAAACTTTAAACCCATGCAGCGGGTGGTTAATGATTACCACACAAACTATAATTGAACTCGCAACATTCTTAATCGAAATATGTGGATATTGATAAATTCTTGCAGGCAGATTCACAACTGATTGTATTAAGAATATTTTTTCTTGTGTAAGAAGTAAGCAGCCAGTACCAACGGCTTTACAATTTAAATAAAACTTGAAAATTCTCACAATTTCCAAATATCTAAAACCGGTTGATACCTCCAGTTACGCTGAAGACGATAGAGAGTTTATCGGTGACTTTTTGCCTTAAAAAAAAACAAGCAGAAAACAAAACAAAAGCTGATGCCATTGATTCCTGACTGCTCTTCAAAAATAATTGATTTGTCGTTAGTTGAAATGAACATTATTTATTCGAATGCAGGGTACATACTTTCTCGAGTTGCAAAAAATGACAAAATTTGTAAAAGTTGCCTACATTCAGCTGGGTCTCAAGATCCAAAGTCATTTACTACATTTAAAAAATTCATTCTTTTGAAAAGGTACAAATATAATACTATTTTTTTCGTCAACGATCACGTTTTTCAGTATTTCTTAAAAATGGAAATTTTTTTTAGGCAGCACAAAGATTATTTTGATAAATTCACTTCCCGAAAATACGGTTCACTTCAATTTCTAGTCGATAAAATGGAAAACATTGTTTGCGATAACTTAATTACATGCCCTGATATCAAAAAAAAAATTACAAAACGTTTTTTTAGATTTCGCTTGCAACTTATGAACAGATGAGCAACATCCGCAAAAATAATTTACAACAGCAAAAGTATGGCTATGCATGCACTGATCACATGATCAGTGTATGTATAGCGTAAATAAAATTTACGCGTCATAGCACTCACAATTGAATACAGTAAAGTTAAAAAGAAGAATATATGTTTACAATTAAAATTATATGGTCAACTATTAAAACATAAAATAAAAGATATAACACGTATTTTTTAACAACATTACGAAACTTTTTGAAATCATTGCAAAACAAGTCGACATCCGCATTCTGAATAATACTATTTGTCAAATTGCATATTCTAGTAATTGGTGAGTTCACCTTATAATTATTATGATGGATGTTCACATTAGGAAGATTTTGGCTTGGTATTATTTGGTGAAACGTGAAAACCAATTACTGCCAATAGATCTTGAACATCCAAAATGCTATTGACTATTTTAAACAGAATGCAAATATCAATCTGTCTCCTTCTCGATTCGAGAGAATAAACGTTAAGCAATTTCATGATGTCATTATAGTTCATGTTTTCATATGAAATATTCAGTGTAAAGCCTACTCTCTTGAGAAATCTAATCTGGACTTTTTCTGGAGCAATTGTCAGACAGATCTTTTTCTGACTACCTTATAAAGTTTCACATCATCAGCAAAGGGCATAAACACAGACATGAACACTTCACTAATATTGTTCAGGAAGATATTAAGAAGAAGTGGCAAAATTTTCCTAAATATTCTTTTTCAATAAGTTTTTAATCTGAATGATTACAATTTTTAATTTAAATAATGACTCTCGCTCTTTTTTCATTGGTGCGGCCATTTTCCGTAACCGACGAATCACGCCACGGGCTTCAGTTGGCCAGACTCTCTATTATAGGGACTCTACAAATTTTTACCACACTGCGCCATCTTCTCATTCACGTAAAAAAAATAGTTACGTGACTTAGGCCGGGTACACACTAGGCGAACGAAGGCAAACGAATTCCTTCGGCTACTTTCGGCTAGTGTGGACGTCTCGACAAACACCGATCAACATTTTTGTTCGCGTTCGCGTGGGTTCGCTCGCCAGGCGGTACATCAAAAGAAAATTCGGCCGAATTCGTTCGGTCTATTTTCTAGTGTGGACGGCTTTACTGCGCAGTACAAATTTACATCATGCGGAGATACATTAACTGATTATTTTCAATTGTGATTTGAATCATGGACTGAAGTCACGCTATTTATTTCAATTATATCGATTTATATCGAGAATATGGATGTTACACAGTTTTCTACAACGCACCCGCAACTCCAGCGAAAATAGCCGAACGTCGACGAAGGAATTCGTTCGCATTTGTTCGACCAGTGTGGACGACGAAGCGAATTTCACATCGAACGCCCAAACATTTTCGGCCGAATTTATATTGTCGGGACGTCCACACTAGCCGAAAGTAGCTGAAGGAATTCGTTCGCCTAATGTGTACCCGGCCTTACTCCAACTTTTTGAAAAAAAAAAAAACAACATTAAAATTTACCAACGTACGACGCCTTTTGTATATCTGGTGCATTTGCGCCCAAATAAGGTTCATAAAAGCAGCAAATCGGAAAATGATCATTTAGTAATAAATATATGATGTTAAGGAGATAATAAATTAAAAAATAAATTAGAGAATGACAAAAATGTATTGGGAAAGGTGTATTTCTGGTATATTGGTTTTTTATATTGTAGCCACGTTTACAGTAGTTACTGGCATTAGTAATAAAAAATTTAATGTTTGTGGACCGACAACAACATCTGATGAATCGTCAAGGTATGTTACATCATCCCACCACATCTTATATATATGTTTATATTTGTTTGTTATATATACATTTTTCACCTGCTTCATTACATATATGTATATGATTAGTAACATTATGTTACATGTAAATTTTCTCAATTGTTTCCAAAATTTACTGCATATTTGTTAGTACGGCATTTTTTTTAATTTATGCAAAGTCAATTAACGTTGTATATTAATTTTTGAATTATGAATTGGGAATTTTTTGATCATTTTCTTTAGCTATTTAAATAATTCGGCTTTTTTTCTTGAAATTCGCCGATAATCTGGAATAACTCGTAATTTAATTTCTTATTGATATTTTACTCTTGATTGTAATATATTGTCTTTTCTATTTTAGTCTTGCTTTTGTCACAACATTAGATGGAAAAATATCAGCATTGGATTTAGCCAATAATGGAGAAAAAAAATGGACAATCGATTTTAATGAAGGACCTCTTCTATCATCCAATATCCATCGTCGTGAGGTACAATCCAAAAAAAAAAAAAGAATGCTAATAATTTATGATACCTTGTTTTTACAGAGAACATCAATTGAAGTTTAATTTACGTTGAATTACACATTACCTTTTTCACCTGCTTCATTACATATAATATGATCAGTATTACTCGGATAAAAAACTTTTAAAATCCAAACGAATTTTGTCAAAAGAAATGGAATTGAATTTCATAATATCATCAAATTTTCGCATATTTAGAAACTTTTTTATGCAACTAGAGTTTCATTTCTTTTCAATACAAAAATTTTCATTTCTGTATTAGCAATTTAGATGTACAAATAAAACTATTTACATTAAATCTTTTATGTATTTCAGTTAAACAATGATGGGCGTTGGGTGAAATTAATACCATCATTGAATGGTGGTTTATATAAATTCGATGGCGAAAATATACAATCGATGCCAGTAACCACTGACCAATTGCTTCGATCATCGTATCGTTATTCAGATGATCTTGTATTTTCTGGTGGCAAAGAAACACGATCATACGGTATATCATCAAAAACCGGAAAAATCATATATCAATGCAATATAAACGGTTGTACAAATATGACAAATGGCGAATCATACATCAATCAACAAGATATATTAATTATAAAACGTTATCAACAAACAGTAAGAGCTGTTGAGCCGCGTACAGGTCAAGAACGATGGAATTATAGCGTTGGGCAACATGAATTGATAGTAATACCACATGAAAACAGAAATTGCAATGCTAATTCGTTGAATAATATGAATAATATCGATGTCGAATTGAAAGCAATTGTACCGGACGGTGTTATCTGGGCAACAAATAAAAATAATCCAACAATAGACTTGTGGAAACACAAATTTGATTCGCCAATTGTATCAATATGGCGGGAAAATACACTAATAAATAATGACAATGACAATAAATTACAACAAATAGATTTATTTGATAGTTCACAGTGGAAATGGGGTGTTGAATTTACTGTGTGTCCGGGTATTTATATTGGTATGCATAATCGACAACTTTACGTTCAAGAAAATACTAATAAAAATAATTTATTCAAATTACCTAAATCTGAATCAGCAAATATTTATCCATGGCAGCCATATCCGGCAATTGAAAATGCAATCGCATTAAAAGGTGTTAATTATGATGAAAATGAATATAATGCTTTACTTGATCCAAATTATGAACCGCAAGCAACTGCACTTTCAGTTCTTTATAATTCCGAATATATTAATGGTAATGGATTTTACTTATTTACTGATCATCAATCTGAAAATTTATATAGATGCAATCACACAAAGTCAAGTAATCATCAGGACGATGAAGTAAAAACTGAAAATGAAACTGAGGAAAGTGGTATAAGCTCGATAATGAAAATTGTAATATCGTCATTGTGGTATTGGTGGCGAGAAGTGACAATTGTATCAGTTACAACTGCATTCATACTCAATTATATTGTTACCCAGCGATTAATAAATGCTACAACACGAACCAATAATGCAGTAGTAACACCAATAATAGTTGAACGGCATATTGAAACGAAACCGACTGAAGATGAAACAATAAAAGTACCGATTGCAGAAAATTTTGGAGAATTTAAATCACGTTATTTATCAGATTTTATACCAATTAATTGTTTAGGTAGAGGAGGTTATGGTGTTGTATTTGAAGCAAAAAACAAAATAGATGATTGTAATTATGCAATAAAACGTATTGCATTACCAAATAGTAAAGATTCGCGTGACCGTGTTATGCGTGAAGTTAAAGCTCTAGCTAAATTAGATCATCACAATATTGTGCGCTATTTTCATGCATGGTTAGAATGTCCACCCGCTGGTTGGCAAGAAGACCACGATCAAATTTATATCAATAAACAATTATTATCACTATCACAATGTCCAACAACAGCAACAACTGAGGATACAACAACAAATACGAAAGATAGTCGTAATGCTGTATGCATTAATGTGCCATCGAGTGAAAATTCATCTGTCGATAGCGCTATTGAAGCTGTTGAACTAAACTGTAATAATGATGACTCATTTATTATTTTCAACTCTTCGCATTCCGGTGAATCAGAAATTATTGAAGAATATGATGATGATTTAACCTCCACACAAAATTCATCAGCATCAAATGTTAGAAATAATAAATCACTTAATAATAACGATAATTACGATGATGAATCAAGTTCAATTGTATTTAAAAATATAAGTGGAAATTCAAATGAAAAGCAAAATAATTCACTTTGTAATAACGATAATTACGATGATGAATCAAGTTCAATTGTTTTCAAAAATACAAGTGAAAATTCGAATAAAAAACAAAATAATTTAATAAGACAAATAAGTTCATTGAATTTTAATGAAAAAAGAAAAAACGTGAATAAAAAATCACCAAAAATGTTTTTATACATTCAAATGCAATTGTGTCAAAGATTGAGTTTGAGAGAATGGCTGAGACGGGAAAAATCACGTAATTATTTACATGTTGTAAATATATTTCAACAAATTGTTAATGCCGTTGAATATGTGCATTTGCAAGGATTAATACATCGTGATCTAAAACCATCGAATGTATTTTTTGCATACGATGACAAAGTTAAAATTGGTGATTTTGGTTTAGTCACGGCAATACCTGAAGGCTGTAATGGTCATAAACCATGCACACCAAATGATGATATTTATATTAATAATTGTGATTCAATAATAGCGCAAAAATGCAATCATACAGCATGCGTTGGCACGAAGTTGTATATGTCACCAGAACAAATGAATGAGCAAATTTATGATTATAAAGTTGACATTTATTCACTTGGAATTATATTATTTGAGTTATTAATGCCTTTTGACACAGAGATGGAGAGAATAAAAGCATTAATGGATTTAAGAAAATCTATATTTCCTTCGGATTTTGCTGCAAACTACCCAAAAGAAGTGAGTTTTTAGTTACCTTTTTTTTCATTATTTTATATTTCGCAAATAATAAATATTTTCATAAATGTATATATTTTAGTATGATCTGTTAAGATTGATGTTAGATGACAATCCAAATATGAGACCTACTACATTAGGAATGAAGGCACGACCACCATTATCAAATTGTGCCACTAGTGATAAATCAATAGTTGACGATAGTAAATGGCATTTCGAACTACCACAAATAAAACGGAATCCCAGCAGTATCAGTCAATTATTGGAAGATAAAAGTGCCACATAAACGGCTATTTGTAATATATTTAAGTTTTCAATTTTTAGTACAAAATAATTCGAATCATGGAATTATGTTTCATTATGTTTCATTACTTCATTACTATATTTCATTTATTAATATTTTGTATTAAGTTGAATAATTGATAATAATTCATTATAAGTATCTTGTCAAGCTATTTATAATTTCAGTACGGACACAAAATCACAAGCAATAATTTCCACCCATCAATTTTGTTTAAAGCAGTATGATTACATGGAAATTTATACATGTATATAATGTTTTCCGATCACTTCAAATTTTGTTAATGTTTTTCGAAGGTAATGTGAGATATATTTCATGAAGCAATGGCTTAATCTTGCATTTTTTTCTTCAAATTAAATAAATTTGATTGTAAAAACCAGATAAAATTAATATATTTATTTATAATATGGGGCATTCCATGTCAAGTCATCCTACCAATGATCTTTGCATCTCTGATTTCGCTGAAACTTGGGCATTTTTTTCTACCCATCGAAAGAGGGTTCTGTGATTTTTTTCAAATTTTTTTATCGAACCGTTCAAAAGATATAAATTTTTGAAAATTTCGGGGTTTTAATTTTCAAATGGCCACGAATTGTCCGATTTGAGTCTTTTTTTTTTTCAAAATTTTTGTTTTTTAATGAGCTTTCTAGAAAATTTATGCAAAAAATTATCAATGATGAATTTGATTGTTTTTTTAAAATTTTAAAGTTAAAATGTGGATTTTGAG
>JAQQBS010001425.1:1082968-1096641 GCA_030347275.1 Microctonus aethiopoides
GCATACGCACCTATCCCTACTACTAACACGCCTAATTGGCGCCGCCTGGACGAAAATCGTCACAATATATATATATATCAATATCTCATTCATAAATAATATAATATTTGAATATTTTCTATAAATAAATTTATTTATAAAATTTATAAACAAATGATAATAACAATGTAAATATGAATATTTTAATACAATTATTAGCTTTGAATAATGTATTATATTCTTGGTCCCGCGTTTATATTGCGTTATACGCTATATACTCCTGTATACGGATGTGCGCTTGCACTCTCCGCGCTGTACCTCGAGAACAGTTAAAGATACAAAAAAATGCTTCAGATAAAAATTGTAGGTATTTTTATAATCTACAAGTTTCATAATAACCTTGAATGACAGTTTTCCAATACAAATCGAGATAATTGCAAAAATCCGATTTTCCCGACCTTTGACCTTGAATATCTTATGACGCAGACACAAGATTATAGGTGACTTTTCTCCCAGTCTATAGAATGCCAAAACAAAAGTTTTCACCAATTTTCAGCTTGCCCGCTTCCATTCCGAGGTTTGCCACTTTTTTGAGCTTATTTGACTGGACTATCACGGCATATAACAACATACACACAACTTTGATGGAATCATTGCTAACACTGCCTATTTGAAATCAACTATAAATATTATTCATGTGATAACAATCTTGCCAAATGCTCCAATAATTCGGATCTCGACAATATTCGAGTAAATGAGATACCGGGATAATACACTTAAGAACGGAAATATGCTTTCTTTCAGATATATTCATCACTAACGAACATTTTAAATTCACCTGCACAATATTCTTAAAAATCGTGATATTGATCTTATTTCATCCATGAATATTTATGCGTAATTCAATTGGGATTTTACTTAAGTCATGCGGCACTGGCGGCATTTCGGCGAACTAATCGATAATGGAGGATAAAAGACAGTCTCATAAAGAACACGATATTGGCAACATGGTTATGTTTACGGCTTTGAAATTTCCAAATATCATAGGAAAATGAAGAAGACGAGATCATACACCGCAATTCCTAATTGTAAGAGGAAAGCAAGTGTAAATGCCGATTTAAGTTATCATCGCTTCCCTCCGAGTGATAAATACAAAATGAATGTTTTTTTTTTTAATTGAAAGTGCTTCCTTCGTGTTTTTGCGCAATCTCGCTCAAAGTCTACAAAGTGAATGTGACAAATTACTGTGGTGATGTTGAAAAAGTTGACTTGTATTCTCAGTGGAAAAGAGTAACAAATATTCCGAACCGTGGCCCCAATGATCTAGTCTGTTCACGACATTTTACAGCAGCTGACTATCGTGAGAATGGTACATATGAATGAGGTTATGCTTATACTTGAAAGCATGTTTTCGTGTAATGTTTATCAAAAATTATGGAAGTAAATTTTGTTTGTGCATTTTAGGTGTTCGAAATCAGCGAAGAAAACTAAAATGTGATGCAATTCCATCGTTACATCTTCCTATCATCAATAAGGAGAGAAATGAAAGGAATGAAAAGCGACATGCCAGGGTGGATATGAGAGCTTTTAATGCAGAGACAAAACAGAGATATGAGAACAACGTTCCAGAGCCGATGAAAAAAGACATTGAAATATCTGAGAGTGTCCAGTCAACAATTGAAGCAGGAGAAGATTTTGAAATGATGCAGATGGTGATTGAAGGGAATGCTGCGAATATTCTTCCAAAAGTTTCCATGAGTGAAGACGTCGGAGTGCAAGCAACGATTGAAAATGATTTACGAGACGTCGGAGTACAAGCATCGATTGAGAATGATTCACGAGACGTCGGAGTGCAAGCAACGATTGAAAATGATGCACGAGATGTTGAAGTACAAGTGCAAAGTGGTGAATTAGTTTACTGATTTTATAAAAAACGATGCACAACTAAGTACGATGACTGGTATCGAGAATTTTGAAATTTTGACATGCATAGAGAATTTGACATCGGTACTTTACATAAACAAGAATGATCCAAGAGTGAGAATGAATTTGAGAGATAAAATAGTCATGACATTTATTAAACTGAAGCAAAATATATCATACTCTTACTTATCGATCATGTTTAACTGTTATACGTCCAAACATTGTGCGACAATTTTTCAAGAAACCATCATTTTGCTCTGCTTTTGTCTAAAATCTGCAACACGATGGCCATCAAGACAGGAAATATCAAAGAATATTCCATTGTGCTTTTCCAATTTTACAAATGTTCGAGTAGTGTTAGATTGCACAGAAATTTTTATTCAAACTCCCCCCAAGTTGCTAGTTACATATTCGCATAATAAAAGTTCAAACACAGTGAAATTTATGACAGATGTTACTCCTGCAGGTAACATATCATATATTAGCGAACCATATGAGGATCGTGCATCTGATAAATTAATTTTTGAGCGAAGTGATATTGTAAACTTATTAGAACCTGGTGATGGTATTATGGTCGACCGTGGTTTTTTAATAGATGAGATTTGTTCACTAAATAAATGGAAATGCATCAGACCACCATTTTTAAAGGGTAAAGAACAGTTTGAAAAATCAGATGCTATTCTCACTAACGAAATTGCAAAAGCCCGAGTACATATTGAACGTTCTAATCAACGAATAAAAAATTTTGAAATACTTAGCGACACTTTGCCTCGTAATCTCGTTCCATTTATAGAAGAAATTTTCATACTTATCTGCGCCACTGTTAATTTAAGTGCTCCACTAATAAGCAATGAAAAATTCTCAAACATGTAATTTCAGCAAGGGTAGTTGTACTGAAAACTGTTGAATTTTTATCAAAATGTATTATTATTTATTTATTAATATATAATGAAAGTCTTTCAACAAAATATATTTTGTGTGGTTATAATTTTATGTAGGTCCATAAATGAAATATTTTTTCCTTTTGAAAGATGCCTTATAACGAGAATTTCCATACATTCCATTTCCTTTTTTTTTGCGAAAACAACTATGCTCTTTTAATGGTCGTGGTATGTATGTTTCTAATACTCTCTTATGATCTTTTTTCTAGCTGCATTTTACGTCAGTACATGACAACATTGGCAGTGTATTCAAATCAATCCTGCGGAATTGTTTTACAATTTTACATCAATTAAAAGCAAGTTAACAGTCATAGATGTAAAAATGACAGATGTCAACTGCTTTCAGAATGATCATTACACTACTTACAATGTGCAATAAAGAAGTGTTCCAAAAATATGCTTGCACTTTTCCCCAAGACCGGCTTTGCAAGTACACACCATTGATAATATTTTTCCATCACATGATACTGAACAATTAATCTCATGGGGCTTATTCTTCAGATTTGATGTTTGCATGCAAAATGCAACAAACCTAACCTCATCATTATTATTTGTTTCGTTCAGTTTCCCACATTTCACTATATGTCCGGCACTCGCGATTTTTTTACCTTCGATGTAATTACGTTTGCTAGGATTTGTTTCACCCCAACGACAAATTTCTTGCTCGGAAATGTACATTTTAATGAAAAAAATGAAATCTTGCATATGGGTGTATTGGATAGTGCTTAGTATCCGCCATATTGAATATTCCCTGGAATAGGCTCCGCCCCTAGGTAAAATCCCAATAGGTTGTAGTTTAATATGATGTATCGTTCAATGTTCATTGTCTATTCTTACCCTTCATATTATTCAGAGTGTTATAAGAAGATCGGAACAGAGAAAAATCTCGGAACGTACCCCTCAAACAAAAAAATCAAAAAAGACGTATCTGATATTTTTCGAAAATCTATTTATTGATATCAAATTCGATCCCCCCACCTCCTCCCAGTGGGTGGGGTAGGGGCAACTTCAAAATTTTAGACGGAAACCCCCATTTTTTATTTCGGAATCTGATTCTGCGGACGAAAATACATTAATTTTATTTGAAACATTTTTTCATATCACCGCAAGATGTCGCTGCAATCGCAAAAGAAGTTGTGAAACATGACAACATTGAAAATATCCCATTCTTTCAGCAATTTTTCGAATTTTGGTAAACAAATACCCCTGCAAAAGTCGCAAGAGAAAGGGACATCGAAAATTTTATACAAGAATTCATTTCATAGAAAAATTTACAAACAAATGCCTCTACTGAAGTCGGAAGAGAAAGACATCGAAAATTTTATACGAGAATTCAATTTTTAGAAATTTCAGCCAACAAATGGTCAAATCAACAATTCATTTTTATTCGTCACGGAAAAAGAGAGGGGGGGGGGGACTCAACTTAGGTCCGAAAAAATGTTTCAAACAAAATTAATGTATTTTTGTCCGCAGAATCAGATTCCGAAATAAAAAATGGGGGTTTCCATTTAAAATTTTAAAGTTGCCCCCCACCCCACCCACTGGGAGTAGGTGAGGGGATCGAATTTGATATCAATAAATAGATTTCCGAAAAATATCAGATACATGTTTTTGGATTTTTTTGTTTGATGGGTACGTTCCGAGATTTTTCTCTGTCCCCATCTTTTTATAATACCCTGTATATTTTTCCCTCGTTAGAACATTGAATATTTTCATATCATTTTAGTTTTTGTTCTGCAAAAATTAATAAATATCAATCATAACTCATGTTGACATACTCATGTGATTGAAACTGCAACAAATTGGAATGAAACAATTTCAAACAAAATTTATTATTCAAACAAATTAAATATTACATTATTTAAAATGATGAAAAAAAAACCAAACATAAGAACACTTTTTTTTTTTTACTTTTTTTGGTTGATTGCAGTCCTATGGTCTGGGTGTCGGAGTATCACGAAATGACGATAAATACAACATCGAAAAAAAATGGGGAAATTGAAGTATCAAAAATTGCAGTATGTTTAATGCAGGCAAATACAACATCAACAGTTGCTATATTTCTTCTTCAGAATATTACATTCTTTGTTGTGCCATTGATAATATTGTCAATACTTTATTCAATGATTGTACGAGAATTAATGAATGGTTCGTCATCAGCAACAGGATCAACGTCAGCATCGGAAACTTATCATACAAGAACGAGAAAACAAGTTATAATGATATTATTAAGTGTTATTTTTAGTTTTTTTATTTGTCTTGCGCCATTCCAAATACTGAAATTTTATATTGTACTAGCGCCAATAGAAGACATTGAGAATATTGAATATGATATATTTTATAATATTTTGAATTTTAGTCGAATAATGTTTTACTCAAATAGCGCAATTAATCCAATTTTATATAATTTAATGAGTAGTAGATTCAGAATTGGTTTTCTAAAATTGTGTGGAATAAAAAAACATACAATTCATAATCGCAATACATTAAGAAGCACATTATCAAGCACACGTGTGCCCAGGCGAATGATAAATAATAGCGATCAAAGAGAGCATTTTTTGTAATAATATTGGAACGAAATTCATTTTTCTTAAAAATAAGTTAATATTGAATACATAAACTAACCAAAAATCACATTTATTTTGTCAAAAAAAAAAAAAAATACACCAATTCTGAAATGATTTCATAAAAATTTTTAATGTATGTGTAAAAAATTTTGTTTCAGCCCAATAGTACCAATGACGAGATACATATTGGAAAAAGATGAAATTGGAGTGGAAATGCCAGCTTGTCAAACGTCCGCAAGCACAACTTTACCAATGACATTTTTTTTAACAACAATAATCGTATTTTTTGTATTACCACTTGTTATATTGATAATACTATATACAGTTATAGCTAAAAATTTAATGGCGAATCCAACAATTAGTCGTGGGCCAGCAAATAATTTATTGAAATATCGTAAACAAGTTGTAATGATGTTAGGCACTGTTGTCATAAGTTTTTTCATTTGTTTATTGCCATTTCGAGCATTTACTCTTTGGATTCTAGTAGCATCACCTACGTCGATTATTGGATTGGGGATCGAGGGTTATTTCAGTTTATTATATTTTTGTCGTGTAATGTTTTATTTAAATTCAGCGGTCAATCCAATATTGTATAATCTTATGTCGACCAAATTTCGCGATGGATTTTTGCGACTATGCGGGTTGTCAAGAAAAAAACGAAAAGCTACACCGAACTCGGATCGTACCGGAACGACAAATAATAATACAACAATTACACACAATAGCAGCAGTCATCGTTCATCAGACTTTTGGCGACGAAGCAGCAGTAACAGAAGCTGTAGCGTTAAAGTATCCAGTATTAATGTTGAGAAACCGTTTAAATTACCAATTTTTTCAACCGTTACCGGCAGCATTAATCGTAAAAAAGATGAAAGTTACGTTTAGAACATTTTATTCTTTCAGCGTTCAATTAGATGTTAACGGAAGTTGGAAATTATTTTTTTTAAATAAAAGTATAAAAATACCAAAGATTGAAAACCAAAATAAACGAAAGCATGTATGTGTATCTACATATTCTATTTTTAATTCTCACAATAAGCATCTCGTGTGAGAGTTGAGTGAAAAAATGGTTGCAGTATACAATTTTGATGCCGACCTTTATAGTCTGTTACGATTGTTTCACACAAATTGAAAATCATTATTTACCATCAAAATTAATTTTCTGGTGCAATTTATCGCAACGTGATCATGGTCCTAATGATAATAATTATCCTATGAAGTGATAATTTAACAAAATAGCGGTGTAATTAGTGAAGTCGTACATTGTGCTCTTGACTCTTTAACATGATAGTAACTCAATATGCCTCTATTGACACTGCGTTTTTCTCGCAATATCCGAAGTTTATTTTAAAGAGTTGTGTTTCATATCATCACTCCAAAAAGTTCGTCAATTTCATAAAAGCGTTCATTATCAGGCAGGCAACATAATAGTTATCCAAGATAAATGATAAAAGTTTCACTATTTGGGATGAATTTGAATTCCATTTTATTCAGTTTACAGAACGAGATCTGGATTGACTAACTAGTAAAAATGTTATATAAAAGAATGTGGTTCACAAAGCTTAATTGATATATAAATGATTTTTCCAATACAGACTTTTTAGAATAGTTTATTTATAGAATTACAGAAGTTTGAAAACAATAATCATTGGAATCGGGCTTTTTATTTTAATAATAAATGTATTATAAATATGTAATATAAATCGAAACAGTTTTTGATTTCTTATAATTAGATGAATAAAATAGTTAGAAAAATGGAATTCTATTAAAAATATGGTCATAAAAATTATTTCCGAATAAAATACTATCATAATGGATCAAAAAGTCATTAATCGACGATTATGATATACTTAAGCTTGTCTTCCGTTCGAATATTATGCCCAACGCACAATATTTTTTGAAATTTATAAAAATTTGCTAATCTTGTGCGATTAATCAAGAATACTTTTATTAAGTGTAAAATTCTTCAAGAATTTATCAATAAAATGCTTCTATGAGTCTAATAAAATTTGTTGAACAGAGTAATAAATTAATTTGAGAACAAATCTAGTCATTTTAAATGTTAGTTTTGAGTTATTGTCATTACTAACTCGATTTTGTTTTCGTATTGATTAATATATATGTACATATGTAAATGTTTATATAATCACTTATGCATATGTTAAAATAAATATTAAATGAATAAATGAATGATGCTTTAGTGCAGATGATAAAGTGTTTATTGATGCGAAAGCGATAATGTTGAATCAGAAAGGAAGTTGAAAATGAAATAAAAATAATCATTCCAATTGCAAAATCTGAAAATGAAGCCAGCGATTATATGCGTGAATTTATTTATTTTTTTCATTAATATGTGCTCACTGCGCATCGCCAATTTGCTATTACGTGTCCATTGAATTGAATGAGGATTAAAGAACCAAAAAATGTAAATAAAAATATGTTTCTATAAAGTCATGTACTTCAGGCAATAAAAGATTTTTTTGGACAAAATATATGAACAAATTGGAAAATTGTTGATTGTGACTGAAATTAAATTGAATTTCAATGATATGTATGTACGTATGTACGTATGTAAGTATGTATGTATTTTAGATACTTTAATAATATATTTATTCACACATAAAATAAGTAAAAAATTGAATATAAATGTTAAACATCAATACATTTATATAGTCGTAAAGTAAGAATTTTTATGAATAATAAAAAATATAAAAATAAACTGTATTGAATTCGATAATTGAAAGTTCATGGTTTTGTTTCATTGAATAAAGTACGATAATTACATAAATTTGGGATTTAAAAATTAAAATTTTTTTTTATTCATTTTCACTATTCACATAACAAGATTTTCTGCAACTGCAAGATTGATGAGAAAACTCTCCACTGCCGATGATAATTTGCATTCGCGTAATTTTTTGATGCAAAACTTTACTTTACCACTATTATCATTATCGCGAATCGTTGTCAATGTATTTAATTGGTTCAATAATTCTTGTGTCTTCTCACCTATTTCACTTATTATTTGTGGCTCAGTAATCAGATGATTGTTACACAATTGTACCATAAATAATGCTATTTCTTTATGTGTTTTTGTCATTGTAAAACTATCTTTTGCATGCGGTGCAATTGTTATTTCACGCGCTGGAATATTTACTAATAAATCATACAAATCAACCTTCGTTGATACCGCACTGTCCATGCAGCCCGCGACATAATGTAAATTATTCTAAAATTGATCACGTGTCAAATCGTATTATTCTGAATGTTTTCAACAACTTTTAGTTTTTTTTTTTCAATGTTCTTACCTTTAAATCTGCGATTTCCTGAGAGACCAAATCCACCCACGGAAACAGATTATCCGTTATCCTTCGATGTGTCATTAAAGTAGGAATGGTTTTTATCCACTTCAATAATTGCTCCAAACTGTGATGATAAATAATGATACGTTTTTTCAATAATAATGCAGTGTAAATTAAAATTGTCTCAAGCTCAAAAGTTTTAATGAGTTCTCGTATATAACTGCCATCAACATTTATCGAGCGTTCACCGTCAAAGTCATCAGATAAAAATATCCCATTTTCTTGTGTTGTACACGTTCCGTTAGTGTATGCAGATAAATACAATTTCAATATTTCCGTTGTATTGCCAGTTTTACAGTACATTTTACTCAATATACGACACAATACTTCATATTTTTCTGGATTAAAATCTTTTGTGAACAATACTAAAGCAAATTGTTTTATCTGAAATAAGATAAAAAAAAGATAAATTATTTTCTTTACCAATTCATAAATACATTATCTGTATTGAAAAATGTTTTGAAGAATAAAATGATAACATTAACCCTTGGTAATTTATCAGTATCAAATACTTCACTGCAATTGATATAAAACCAGTTATCATTATGTCGTGAACAAACAAATGATTGTACACTGCTGTATTCTGTTTGCACATTGCATTTTCGTGTGATAATGCATTTTTGTGATTCAGATACTGTCGGATACGTCCATGTCCATAATATATCGCCATTGCAATCTTTTTCTACAACATATGTATCTTTGTATGAAAAATGATTGCGAAATAAGTTTCTTCTAATATCAACGCTTGAGTGTAATTATGAATTAATATATTTACCAATTATACTGCAGGACATAAGAACGGTGAGAGGTGCCATTGACAAATTGAGGTTATATTTTCATCTATGTGATCAATAACTTTTTTCGCTCATTGATATTTATATGTACGCTAAATATTCATTGATATTTTATTTTGCACAATATAACCAATTGATTTTTCATCAGATACACTTCAATGAATCATTATTAATATATCATTATTGTCACTTTGAACTATTGTCACTTCATATCAAAACAAAAATATTGGGATTTTACTTAAGTCATGCGGCACTGGCGGCATTTCGACAAACTAATCGATAAGATACAGTCTCATAAAGAATAAGTTACTGGCAACATGGTTATGTTTCGACTTTAAAATTTCCAAATATCATAAAAAAATGAAAAAAACGAGGTTATATTGCGTAGTTCCTAATTTTAAGAGTACAGCAAGTGTAAATGTCGATTATAGTTATCATGGCTTCCCTCAGAGTGACAAATACGAAGTGAATGTGACAAATTGCTTTGGTGATGTTTGTATGCAAAATGCAACTAACCTAACCTTATCATTATGTTTGTTTCTCTCTCTTCCCCCTATGTTTATTGGGATATTCCTAAGGCCGGGTATTGGAAATTTACCTAGGGGCGGAGCCTATTCTGAGCAATATTCAATATGGTGGATAGGTCGAAGTAAACAAAACAAATACAGTATACACCTATGCAAGGTTTCGTTTTTTTTCCATTAAAATGTATATTTCCGAGCAAGAAATTTGTCGTTGGGGTCAAACAAATCCTAGCAAACGTAATTATATAGAAGGTAAAAAAATCGCGAGTGCCGGACATATGGTGAAATGTGGAAAACTGAGCGAAACAAATAATAATGACGAGGTTAGGTTTGTTGCATTTTGCATGCAAACATCACAACTGAAGAATAAACCCCATGAAATTAATTGTTCAGTGTCATGTGATGGAAAAATATTATCTATGGTGTGTACTTGCAAAGCCGGCCTTGGGGAAAAGTGCAAGCATATTTTTGGAACGCTTTTTTATTGCACATTGTAAGTAATGTAATGATCATTCTGAAAGCAGTTGACATCAGTCATTTTTACATCTATGAATGTTAACTTGCTTGCAATTGATATAAAATTGTAAAACACTTTTCCAGGATTGATTTAAATACACTGCCAATGTTGTCATGTACTGACGTAAAATGCAGCTGGAAACAAGATCATAAGAGAGTACGTGAAACATACATACCACGACCAATAGAACAGCATAGTTGTTTTCGTAAAAAAAAGGAAATTGAAGACATGGTAACACCAGCACAAGAATTGAAAATGTAGGAAATTTTTAAAAATTCTTGTGTACATTCTGCTTTTGAATTTCGAGGTCAGATACTTTTTTAACTAGTGAATCATTTTGTTGCTCAAGTTTTTTGATTCTGACTTGGTGTTCTGATATATCTTACACTAATACAATGTCAAAAACACCACTGGATGAGTTCGATGTAACAGCTGTAATTGATGGCTTACAGGCAACAATTCATAATGCTTTAGATACAGTAGCTCCAATGAGCACTGTATATACATCAAAAAGAAAAGTGCCATGGCTTACTCCAGAACTTAAACTATCTATAAAAAAACGAAATCAACTACACAAACTAGCCAAACGTACTAACTCTCTCTTAAATTATGAGATCTATAGAAGATATAGAAGTGAGTTGTCATCGAAGATCAAGCAAGTGAAACAACAATTTTATCAGAACAAGTTAAGCACAATTAAAGATTCAGCCACTTTGTGGCGAGTATTGTCGTCTTTGGGCTTAATAAGACAGTCTACATCGTCCCCCCTTCATTACTTCACAACTAATCAACTTATTGAATATTATAGCTCTATTACGTCGAACACAAATCAGTGTACGCAAGCTGATTTAGACAGAGCAATAAATTTGTCTCATCATGGATCTTCACACCTGGAGTTCACATGTATAGATCCGATTGAGGTTTATCAATTGATCTTATCATCAGTATCCAACACACACTCTACTGGTCCAGATTCAATTTCGGCATCTACAATAAGACTACTGTCTCGATCACTTGTTCATGTACTTTCATCTATTTTCAACTTTGGCATTCAAAATTCTTTTTTCCCTGCTGAATGGAAAAAAGCTTACCTGAGACCGTTGTCTAAAATCAATATGCCTCGTTCACCGTCTGACACTAGACCAATAGCAAACTTATGTGAATTTTCTAAGTTATATGAAAGAATAATTCATAAACAAATTATACAGTACTTAACATCAAACAACTTACTTGATCCCCTACAATCAGGTTATAGAAAATCTTACAGTACTCAAACTGCATTACTGAAATTGTGTCATGACGTGAGAAAATCTGCTGATAACAGACGTCTGACTATTTTAGTCCTTTTTGACTTTAGCAAGGCTTTTGACATGGTACCACATGCTAAACTGTTAACAAAACTAGCAAGTATAGGTTTCTCGTCATCATCTCTTACATGGATTCACTCATATCTGACGGGCAGACTACAGTGTGTTGATGATGATGCAAAAACAAGATCAGACTGGGCGACAATCGACGTTGGAGTCCCACAAGGCTCAGTTTTGGGGCCGATACTTTTCTCCTTATTTATAAACGACATTGGCGTAGATCTTTTGTATTGTAAACATTTAGTGTTTGCTGATGACACTCAAATCTATTTAGATTGTTTACCATCAGAACTTGATCAGGCTTTGATTCATTTAAAGTATGATATCAACGTGATTGCTAACTACTCTGAAGAAAACGGATTGAAACTTAATCTTACTAAATCCAAGGTCATTATTCTAGGTAGTCCAGCTTATATCAATGCTATTGATCAAAACAAACTAATTGATCTTACTGTCAATACTTCAACTATACCCTATGTGAATCAAGCTCGTAATTTGGGAGTCATTCTTCAATCAAATCTCTCATGGAGAAAAAATGTCCTGAACATTTCTAGCAGAGTACATGCTACGTTACACAAACTAAAGTACAATAAAAATTCTTTTTCGACGGAACTTAGGACAAAATTAGTCTACACACTTATATTTCCTCTGATAGATTATTGCTGCGTAGTGTATAATGATCTTACTGCCGAACTTAACGCTAAACTTCAGAGATTAGTAAATTGTACTATTCGTTATATTTTCAACCTACGACGCGATGAGCATATCACTCCATATCGTCTGAAGCTAAAGTGGCTGAGTGTTCAGAACAGACGACTTTACTTCATAGGAATAATGGTTTATAACATCCTACACCAATCAGCTCCAAAGTATTTAGTCGATATCTTCGAAATGAAAAGAGATGGAATTAGGTCTTCATCAAGTCTAATTAATACTGAGACTTTTCATATACCGTTGCATCGTACATCGTTATACGCAAACTCATTCCACTTGATTGGAGTGTACCTTTGGCACTCATTACCCACTACTATAACTGAATCGGAGTCTCTACCAGTGTTCAAAGATAGACTTTACAAATACTACTTAGAAAGAGAATCGTCTATGTAAAATATATGTATCATAAACTTTGTATTACTAAAAAGAGTAGATTGCACACGACATTCGCTGTTGATTATATTAATTATATTAATCTATGTTTTCAAATTGTCAACTTTGTGTGTCGAAAGTGTAATGCAGAAAGTCATGTTTGTATATAAAAATATGTAATTTTGCCCCATAGCATTGCTAGGGCATATAATAAACTATCTATCTATCTATCTTTAGCACAACATGCGTAAGTAATAAATTCACATATGTTACTTTTATTTATTCATAGTAGTTACAAATTGATCATTACTTGATGTACATTTATTTGAAAAGTGTATTAACTATTTTTTTTCTGTTTTTTAAACTTCGGAATGGGGAGTCATAATCCAGCTGCAGATAGTGTAAATAAAGTATCTGTCATCTCAAATAACGACAAACTGCTGCCGCGGCCCATTAAACAAGCAAAAAAAAAATGATCTAATGACGGAGATCTCGGAGATTGAGCGTTTTTTTTTTAATGTGATATTTCATGTGTATATGTTTATTTATAAAATATGAATTTAAGTAGTAGAAGTATATATCCATTATTCGTCAATTTCTATTATAAGACATCCTT
>JAQQBS010001425.1:1096741-1175781 GCA_030347275.1 Microctonus aethiopoides
TGTTTTGTTTACTTCGACCTATCCACCATATTGAATATTGCTCAGAATAGGCTCCGCCCCTAGGTAAATTCCCAATATCGTGTTTTTTATGAGAGACCACGACTTGTCCTCCATTTTGAATTAGTTCACCGAAATTCCGCCAGTGCCGCATGACTTAAGTAAATTCCCAATAGCGCTCCTTTCGTGACTTCCCCTTTTTAATTTACCATTTCTCTTACTTTTTGAAGTTTATTGACCAATGGTGTTCATATTGTCTCCTAATCATTGATAGTCTCTTTCTGAATTTCGTCTTTTATTGTAGAAGGGTACTCCTATAATTTCCCATATACACCAAGAGAGGGAAATCGCGAAGGAGGTATTGTAAAACGTTCTTCCATTCAAATCTCTGTGTCGCTTAATATCATGGCCAAATATGAATATATGACACACAAGTCACAACTACAACTGAACTACGTCAGTGTAATTGAGTAGTAACGTCCACTGTGACTCGCGACTGCGAGGATATTATACTGCGTTAGTAGTATGGTTGAGTTTTTTATCAATGTAAAGTTTGAGTTTGAAGTTATTAATAGGCCTGATTTTTATATTTGTTCTACATGAAATATTGTAAAAAAGATCATAATAAATCATAGTTATAAAATGAATCTTCGCCACGGTGAACAGGGGAATTCAATATTGACTATCTTTATTTCATAAAAGAAGGATGCTTGAAGAAATTAAAAAAAATTCGCATGGTATGCCATTGTTAAATTTGTCAAGTAAAAGTCCTTGATTGTATCGTGTACTTCTTCGCAGATATACTACTGAAATCACATAATTGACCTCATTAAGTATAACGAAATTTCAAACGTTGCCTTTACAAAATCAAAAAAGGATATAAATACGACAAACAAAATGACAGACGAATCAAGTGTTCGGGTAGCAGTGCGGTAAGTAAATAAAGCACGATTTTATTTTTATTTATATTGAATATTTTTATCTAACTCTAAAATCCATTTGCTTACGGAATTAAATACTTTTATAACATATTGAAGTATTGGATGTGTCATTATGTGTGGGTGACATGGAATTAATTAACCTTGTATATACCAATATGTGGTTTGGAAAGAACGACATCATTTCTGTTATACGTCTGTAAAATATTCAACGAATATAATTTCATCAATTTAATTTTTAAATGAATATTTTTATTGAGGAACTCATTGTAGAAATATTTATATAGTTAAAATAAATGTAATGTAATCAATAAACATATTAGAATTTTCACTTAAACTATGTATAGCACGAAAGCGATAATTTATTAGCGCAATCCTTTATGATAATTTTTTTTCTCAATAAAAATAATCTGAATAGTCAAATTCTGGACACCAAATATGTTAATCTCTGACATAATAAACAAGAATAAAGATATATGGTGAATAAAATGACTCCATTGTGAAGAAATAAAATTACACATATAAATAGTGTTGAAGATTGTATGGAAGATGAATATTTCAATTATTTTTTCAGAATTCGGCCTCAAGTTGCGCGTGAAGTGATCGATATGTGTCGAATATGTACTCAAGTTCCAGGAGGCGAGCCTCAAGTATTTTTAGGACCAGACAAAGCTTTTACATATGATTATGTTTTTGATACTTTTATTGGACAAGCAGATATTTATGAGAGTTGCGTGACGCAACTCGTTGAGGGTGCATTGAATGGTTATAATGCTACAGTTTTGGCCTATGGACAGACTGGATCAGGCAAAACATATACCATGGGTACGGGTTTCGATGTTGAAATTGATGAAAGTATTGTGGGAATTATTCCAAGAGCTATTAGACATTTATTCAATGGTATTGCTGATAAACATGCGAAGGCTCGCAAGCGTGGACACATGCCACCTGAATTTAAAGTAAATATCATATTTATTCATACAATACGCCAACCAAATTTTTATAAATATTATGTTATTTTTTTATACAATTTAATTTCATTTTGATTTATTTACTTATATATTTGCTAATTTTCCTTTTTTGCTGGATTTAAAAATATTATTAATATTGATGCAGGTAACGGCCCAATTTTTGGAACTTTACAACGAAGATTTGAAAGATTTATTGGAACCTGGAGGTCCTCGTGGAGGTGCGAGAATTCATGAAGACACATCAGGCAATATTCATTTAACTGGCGTTGAGGCAAGAGCGGTAACAACTCCTGAACAAGCATTAGAATATCTTCGATTAGGTGCTCTTTCACGTACCACAGGCTCTACCCAAATGAATAGTCAATCTTCTCGCTCACATGCCATTTTTACTCTTTATATAAAACAACAGAGATATATTAAAATTGAAGATCCAGATGCCGACGTCGATACAGCAAATAACGATACAACAAATGAATTTGAAACGTTAACAGCGAAATTTCATTTTGTTGATCTCGCTGGGTCAGAACGTCTGAAACGAACTGGAGCAACTGGTGAACGTGCCAAAGAAGGCATTTCGATAAATTGCGGTCTTTTAGCTTTAGGTAATGTTATTTCAGCTCTTGGCGATAAAACCAAAAAAGCACTTCATGTTCCGTATCGTGATTCAAAATTGACACGTTTACTTCAAGATTCACTCGGTGGAAATAGTCAAACGTGCATGATTGCTTGTGTATCACCGAGTGATCGGGATTTTATGGAAACATTGAGCACTCTAAAATATGCAAATCGTGCTAGAAATATTAAAAATAAAGTTATGATAAATCAAGATAAAAGTTCACGTACAATTGTTTCATTGCGTCGGGAAATTCAACAATTACAACTTGAATTATTGGAATATCGACAGGGCAAACGTTTAGTTGGTGAAGATGGTGTTAACGATGCATGGCACGAAAATCAAATGTTGAATAGCGAAATGCAAAGTTTGAAAACCCGTGTTAAAGCATTATCAGAGACAGTTGAGGCATTGACCGCTAAAAATGCACTATTAATAGCTGAAAAAGCTGCTGGACATTGGGTATCATCAAATAGTTCTGTTAACAATGAACAGGTATCTGGACTCGTACTTGGTTATGTGCAAGAAATCGAAGAATTGCGTGCTCAATTGCTGGAAGCCGAGGCAATGTATCAACAATTGAAAAAGAGACAAATACTAGTGCAACCATCAACAAATATTTTTGGGGATTTCCATGATTCAAATTCAGTTTTAATTGAAGCTAAACGAGAACTGCAACGAGAAATTGAGACATTAGCTGTACTGAAGGATCAAGAGCGTACTGATGACGATATTGAAGGGGAAAATAATGAAAACAGTCCAGAATTATTTAGTGATGATGAATCCGACGAAGACAATACAGATCGTAAAGTTGAAGATGAGGAAGAAGCAGCAATAGGACTTGAATTGGAAGCACTTACATCGGATATTGATGTTAAACAGAGATTAATTCAAGAATTAGAATTATCACAAAGACGGTTACAAACAATGAAGCAGCATTACGAGGATAAATTGACTCAATTACAAGCTAGAATTCGTGATACACAAGAGGAAAGAGACAAAGTTCTGTCATCATTACAACTACAATCGTCACCGCCAACGGAAAAAGTTAAAAAATTGCGAGATGAATATGAAAAAAAATTATCATCAATGCAAAAAGAAGTTCGTTTATTGCAGTCGGCAAAGAAAGAGCATGCAAGATTATTAAAGAGTCAATCACAAAATGAAAATCGTTTACGGGGTTTACGCAACGAGCTGGCAGACATGAAAAGAGCAAAAGTTAAATTATTGAATAAAATGCGCGAGGAGGCACAGCGACATAAGGAAAATGAATTGAGAAGAAATCGTGAAATAGCACAATTGAGAAAGGAAAGTCGTAAAAATGCAAATATGATAAGAACACTGGAGGCGGATAAAAGAATGAAGGAGGTTGTATTACGACGTAAACAAGAAGAGGTTACGGCATTACGAAGACGCGATCGTGGATTAAGTCAAAAGGTCGCAGGGCGCACTAAAGCTAAAATATTAAATCAAAAATCATTGAAACAAAGGTGGTTAACATTTGAAAGGACAATAGCGAAACAGACGTTGGCTAAACAGGCAGCGGCTGAAACTGAAAGGGAAATGGAACGTTTGTTAATTGAAAGAGATGAATTGGGTATTGATTTAGAGCGATTACAAAAAATACGAGCCAATTTAATATCAATAAAGAGTGGAGACTTGACAGAGTTTGATGAAGATATTGACAATATAAAAAGTAAAATAAGTTATATACAAGACAGTATTGCCGAGTGTCAAAGGGATATGGTTGAAGTGGGTGACTGTGATGTTGATGGTGAACCAGGTGTTGAAGAATTAATTGGATCTATTAAAAGTATAGATGAGGCTCAATATTTATTACAGAGGATGTTGAATCACACGGTTGAACAAAGTTGCAATGCGGCCCAAAGGCAAATAGAAGTTAGAGATATGGAATCAAGATTGAATCAAGTTGCACAGGAAAGCGACGTACAACATCAACTATTAGAGCATGTTTTACGTGATCGCGATTTATTGTCGTTAAATAATAGGGATAATGCACTAACATACAGTCCATATAGCTCAAGGTCCTCATCACCAGATATGTACATATCTTACTTCCATATTTAACTCAATTTTACATAAATAAATGAATATATTTTTGACATTCATTCAATTTTTAGCAGTGAAAGTTATAGTCAAGTCTCCACCGCTGAAGGTAAGCAGAAGAGCAATAAAGTGCGACGAAGAACAACTCAGCCCCAGGAGCTTCTCTATGGCGTGAGCTCTGTTGTTGATGATGGTTTGAAAGTAGATGAGCAAAATCAAAATCAAACTCATAATCATCCATTAACGAGGGTCCCGAGCGCACCGGGGAGTTTGAAGTATGTTTATCGTCAAATAATAATATCAATTTTGTCTTATTTCATTGATAATATAGGTACATTAATATTATAGCTATATTTGTGAAACTAAATTTTCCCTAATAGTGATTTTTTTCTAGGGGTTTAGTGTTGACTAGAGGACAAGTTAGTAGTGGTTCACCAACATTGATACGACGCGACAGCACATCACCTCGTCCATTACGTCGTCCTATTCATCCAAGCGGTGGTTCGATGTGAGTATTAATGTAGAAAATATTCTTTTATATTTTTCTATAGAGACTATTTATTATTTTTTTTTTTTTTTTTTTTTCGCATTTATTGTTATTTATATTGAATTATCTATACTATGCACCATTTTATAAATTGATTTATAGAGTCACCAAGCACTAGAAGAGAGCATGACACCTAAACATCCCATCCATGTATATTCGAAAGAAAATTTTTTGTATTTTTTTTTCTTTTGTTTTTCTGAGAAATATTTCTACGTTGGACAGGGACTATGAATACTTTATTTAGTTGTAATCCCCACGCAATCAAGTACGGGGTTTTCGGTGTCTTCTTATCATTGTTATCTTCATATATCAATTATTCATCCCGTAATTATATGTAAGCAAATTAAAAGCTATTTTCTTACCGATTTACAAATATATTTATCTAATCGCTTGACGAGCAAGACATAAATACTAATTTAGATTGCATACCTACTTTTTGTACGAAATCAATTTAAAGTTATTTTTATAATAATTACTGTATTGTTGCATATATCTTGTGTGTATATATATATTTGTAACTCTATTAATGACACCCGTGTTAAAAAGGGAAATTGTTTTATATGTACTGATTGAATACATGATGCATGAAAATAAAAAATTAAAAAAATCATTGCATGGTTGGTTTTGCAATATCTCAATTTTTTGATTCATATATCATTTAAAATTTGATATAAAATCAATTTTTTCTTAAACTAATAACGTACATTATAACAATCGCAACATAACAAAAGAAACCGTCCTCATAAATCAGGGAGCAAGTCGCGCAAATGGATGCGTCATCGCCGCCGAGTTCACCAACCATCTATCGACGCTTCAATAGTCGTGAGGAAAATGTATTTTCGCGTTTAACTGCTACTCGGCAACCATTTCAAATTGATTCTCAACCAACCAAGGGAATTATCTCACAATATCCTGGCAAGGTACTAGTGTTAATTTTTCATGTGTAACTCCAAAACGTTACAACTATCTCTTTTTTTCTTTTTTTTCTTTTCTAGATACAACCTCGAGCACCATTACAGTGTACTCATATTGCCGAAGGTCATAGTAAAGCTGTTTTAGCAATAGATGCTATTGGGAATATGTTATTTAGTGGTTCGAAAGGTAATTGTTCAAATAAATTAAGGAATGAAAGCAAATATTTACGAAGCATGCCATTATTATATAAATTTTAAAAATTGTAGATCGTACCGTGAAAATTTGGGATCTCGAAACAGGCCTAGAAAATATAACTCTTAGTGGTCATCCAAATAACGTTGTAGCTGTTAAATATTCAACGACGAATCAATTATTATTTAGTGTATCTGCGGCTTATGTTAAAGTTTGGGACTTGAGATCTTCCAACGCCTGTATAAAGACGCTATATTCATCTGGTCAAATGCATAGTGGTCCATTATCATTATCGACACCATCAAGAACCCTTCAATTGCCAGCTGGTGAGACAACAATCAATGATGTTGCTTTAAATTTAAACGAACAAGAATTATATGCGGCAACTAACGACAAAGTCAGAATGTGGGATCTAAGAAAATTAAGTTACGCTGGACGACTTAGTACACCTCATACAGCAGCTGTTATGTGTTTAGCAGTAGCTTGTGATGGACGTGTGATAACTGGTAGCAAAGATCATTTGATTTCGCTTATTAACACTAATACTCTGGGACAATCTGTTAGTCTTGCTCCACCCCATTATGATGGTGTACAATGTCTTGCCACCAGTGGTTCAATGTTGTTTTCAGGTGCGAGATATTTCAAATCATATTAATTTAATAATATTATTTTTTTCTTGAAAAACTAATTTTGCAAATGCTCATCAGGATCAAGAGACATGTGTATAAAGCGATGGGACTTGAGCCGAATGGAATTAATACAATCTTTGAATAATGCCCACAAAGATTGGATTCTTGGATTATGTACCATAAACAATGGTGCTGTGATGGTGTCAGGATGTCGAGGTGGTATGTTACGAGCTTGGTCTGTGCCAAAAGATCAGTCTGGTGAGTGTACATTACTTGGAGAGGTTCGTGCTCATGGATCTGCAATAAATGCTGTTGTTACCAATCAACAGCATATATTTACAGCGAGCAAGTGAGTAAAAATTTTTATTTATATTGTATTATATAGAAAATATAATTAGAAATGACGATTTTTTGATAAACATGAATCTAAATTAAAAAAAAGGAAGAAAAATTAAGTTTAAATAATGTATTTGATGATTTTTCTTTTCTTTCGTTTTCATTTGTTAATTGATTACAGCTCGGGTGAAGTGAAAATGTGGCGTGTACCTGATCCCTTTCCAACAATGTCCATATCTACAATGTCTATTTAACTCAGTTTAATTACATGCTTTGTCATTTTATTATGTTGCATATACATTGTTTAAACAAAATTTGATGAGGAAAATCATCTGTTTTTGTTGTTTTTTATTATTTTTCATCATGTTATCATACGCTGTATTTTTCATACATTACATTACTTTTTCTCCTTTCGCATGGGCAACAAAATTGAACAAAAAAAACAAAACAAAATGTCATGCCAATATTACCAACTGCAGCGATGGTACAATACGTTTTTGGAACTACAACAAAAATCAACGACAGCCTTTTCAACGTAGCATTTCACTTAAGTGCTAATATTCGTATCAACGGAGGGACATCTGCAATATAGAATTGTTTGTTCATTTTGTAAATATGAAAAAATTTCATTTTCCACAATTTGGCATAGGGTAAATTATATTTGCAGCAATGCGCTCGTGTGTATGTAGGGCTTATGAGATGTGTAATTCATTAAATGACAAAGTTACGCACTCTTATAATTATAAAACATAAATATTTCATTATCAAATTAATTTTTTTGTTATTTCAAGATTCATCATGTGAAATTGATTATTGATTTTGATTGCAATCGATAATTATATTATGTAATTTTTTTATTACTGTACTTTGACAGACTGTTATTTTTTTTTATTTTAAACTTTTTACCTGAAATAATAATACAGAAAATTAAAATTTATGTATTTTGAACACATTTAGTGGTTAAAAGTTATTATAGTTGGACAACTCAATGCATATTTCTGTACAAAACAAGTAACAAAACCGGCGTCTAATGACGGGGAAAATTTAGTATTGATAAACAAAAATTTTTAAAAATGAAATTCACTAGATGATGGTGTATGATAACATTCTGGTGTATGCCTCTCAGTATGTCTTAAGAGATTTTGGCATTATCTAGCATTCATTTTATTATTCCATAAAATAGCGAAGAATCTTCGCAATCATAATATTTTATTATCAGTACAAACAATAATAATAATTGATTAATACTGTACAGTTGAGCCTTCATCATGGCCACAACTTCATAACATTGTCAGGGTTGATTATTTAGTTTTCTTCTGTAAATATTCAAAAAGTAAATAAAAAAACTTTAAAAGATGAATTTTCGTTTTTTTTTTTTGGTTTTACATAGATTTACCATACCTCTTTTTTTTCTTATGAGCTGATAATGATTCCTGGCCACTATCATCTTCACTATCTTCAGATTGACTACTTGAACTGTTGCTAGACGACGAACTTGATGAACCACTGGAAGAATCACTCGCAACACCCGTATCTAATTTGACATCGATTGTTGTTGCTAAGGCTGCAAGTTCAGGTTCCTTATCACAAAGAATTTTTAACCACTTGCGCGACAATTTTGGCCGTCCCCGTACCTACAAATGGAACATCATCCGATTAATTAATTTGAATTCGTTCTTTTAAGTGATGTCAACATAGTGTTTACTATTTATAATTAGATAAAATTTTCTCACTGTCTTATGCCAAACAACGGGAAAATTTGTACGTGAACAAAAATTTTGCGTCACCGCAATTGTTTCATCTAAATTCAAAACAACATGCCACCAGCCGCCAGGAACAAATACGGTCTCGCCTGGATTTTGTAGTACCTCGATCGGTAGATAGTCTTGAGGCCACGTTGGCAATTTAGTACGTGGATAAATAATGGAAAACCATGTTATTGCTTCATCACGCTGTTTCCCACCCTCAGCGCTAGTTACTTTTAATAATTCTCTTGGTGTATTTGTTGGAAATAAACACCAACGTTTGTGACCAGAAATAAGAGCATTCCAGGCACTTGTCCCCAAAGGATCAATATGAATTCCAGTACCTGTGCATTCATGAATTAGATTATTTTTTCGAGATAAGAAATAGAAGTGGTAGATTTTGATTTTTCTTTATTTTTTGAAAAATTACCAGATCGGGCTGGTCCCATGACAAACCAACGATACGGCGGTCTTCGATGCTCACCAGCATATTGAAAAAGATCGTCACGAAAATATTGTGGAATGGCATAATCCTCCAATAATTTTCTTCTACGTACGTGTTCACCAAATGAACTATCAAAAATGTATAATGGTGAATCATCATCATTATTTGTCATATACTGTACGTAATACTTCATTTTCATTTTTACACTATAACCCTCATTATCTTCACCACATTTAAATTTTTGGTTACGATACTTTTTGGCTAGTCTCTGTAATTAATTTTTACAGAATAAACATTAATTTTGCAATTCAATTAATTCCAATCGGTTGCATATGAAATGTGCAAAAAATAATACAATATGACCTCTATTGTCCATTTATATTGGGCTTTCCAGTCGCTTTGAACACCTTTGATTATCACAGGCTTATAAGGTTGTTCAAAATTCAATATAAATTCGTCTTTGGACACTTTTGATTCGTCAATTCGTTCAATATTATCCTTAAATTTCCAGAATTCATCAAATTTCTTTACATAACCATGTTGAGTCCACGCAGCTTTATCCGCAAGTTCTAACAAATAAGTATGAAATATGTTGAACAGATTAATGATTGAAAATTATTCAAATAGTTGAATTATTTTTGAAATGTAGATTTAAAGATCTTAAAGAGGTTAGAAAAAAAAATTGGTTGTTTTACTGACCTGGTCTCGCTTTCTTCTTCACTTCCTTGATGCGTTTTTTTGCTCGATGATCCAACTTCACTTCATCCGACATAATGTTTAATTAAATATTTGTTTGAGTAATGAACTAATTTCAATGTATTTACAAATTTTCCCTGACTCAAAAACGAAATATAAAAAACTTTCAACATGCATGCGTGTTTAACTGTGAGACCTGTGTAAGTGAGAATATTTGCCAGCAGATGTCCTCGAGTGTATTTTGTATATACACATATGTATAAGGGCTTAGTAACATTTCTCCGCTGTGACTTTTCTGTTTTTGACTACAGAGACATCTACTTTCGACTGCAACGACTCTTATTATTATGTGACAGATGTCATGAACTAATTATTTGTGGTAAGGACGGTGAGGATACCTGCCAGCGGATGTGGCAGCTATCCTCACCGACTTTACCACAAATAATTAGTCATGACATCTGTCACATAATAATAAGAGTCGTTGCAGTCGAAAGTAGATGTCTCTGTAGTCAAAAACAGTGTGGCGTCTTACGTCACTGAGTAGTTTAAAATTGAAGTTCGAAAGTGTCGCCACTCAGTAAAACGGCGAGCAAACGTATTAGGACCATGAGGTATGAAGTACGCAAGAACACTCTCTATATCATTCTAGAAACAACCGGTTCAGCCAATACTTAAATACCTACAACAGAAAAGTCACAGCGGAGAAATGTTACTAAGCCGAATGGCATTTGATTTGAATGGTGAAGTTTTTGTGTAATATGTTGTAAAAACAGGTCTTTTAGGTTATTTGTTTAATAAATATATCCTTACCTAATCAATATGAGTGAAAACGAATCAATATATGGCACAACTTTGTCACAAGAATCAATGAAAGTCATCGCTGAGAGTATTGGTGTAGGTAACCTCCCAGATGAAGCAGCCAAAGATCTAGCAGAGGATGTCAGCTATAGATTGAAAGAAATTGTGCAGGTTTGATTTGCCTGTTATTGTCAAAAGTCTATATGAGTTATTTAAATTCTACTGATAATTTCAATGAAAATTATAATTAAATTTATAAGGATGCAGCCAAATTTATGAGACACGGAAAACGTCAGAGGTTAACCACACACGATATCGATCATGCAT
Organism: Microctonus aethiopoides; assembly: GCA_030347275.1. Classification (NCBI taxonomy): domain Eukaryota; kingdom Metazoa; phylum Arthropoda; class Insecta; order Hymenoptera; family Braconidae; genus Microctonus; species Microctonus aethiopoides. Next base: position 1,107,958 of record JAQQBS010001425.1, read on the forward strand.
TGAAAATAAAAAATATCGAACCAACATACGGATTTTTTGCGAAGGATCACATACCATTCAGATTCGCATCAGGTGGTGGTCGTGAATTGCATTTTGTTGAAGAAAAAGAAATAGATTTGACTGAAATGATATCAATGGCTGGTGGCCAGGCATGGCCTAAATTGCCATTAGAAATAACTTTACGAGCACATTGGCTTTGTATAGATGGTGTACAACCCACGGTACAAGAGAATCCACCTCCAGTTTCAAAAGGTAAATTCTATAATTTGACAATGATAAATATTGGAAATATATACTACATTATTCATTAATTTATTTCAAACAATAGACGTGCAAAAACTGGAAAGTGTTGATCCCACTGCGAAACTCATCAATAAATCAAATAATATAGGCATTGGAAAACCTGGTGGTGGTGGAAAAAGTCAGAAACTTCGAAATGTTGAAACTGTTCATGTAAAGCAATTAGCAACTCATGAATTAAGTGTTGAGCAGCAATTATATTACAAAGAAATAACGGAAGCGTGTGTGGGTTCTGATGAAGCTCGTAGAATTGAAGCACTGCAATCATTGTCGGCAGACCCTGGTCTTCATGAAATGCTCGCGAGAATGTGTACATTTATAGCTGAAGGTGTAAGAGTTAATGTGGTACAAAACAATCTTGCATTATTAATTTACTTGATGAGAATGGTGAAGGCTTTGCTTGATAATCCGAGTTTATATTTGGAAAAATATCTTCATGAATTGATACCATCTGTAGCAACATGTATTGTTTCTAAACAATTGTGCATGAGACCGGAAATGGATAATCATTGGGCACTGCGAGATTTTGCATCACGATTGATGGGCCAAATATGCCGTAACTTCAATACGTCAACGAATAACGTTCAAACACGTGTGACACGAATGTTTAGTCAAGCATTAACGAAAAAAAGTCAAACACCTTTGGCATCACTTTATGGTGCTATAAGTGGATTATGTGAATTAGGGCCTGAAGTAATAAAAGCACTGGTCATCCCAAAAATTAAATCAATATCAGAACGGATTGAAAATTGTATAGATGGTGCAGTACTTTCAAATGTCGATAAAAATGCCGTCGGTCATATTGAAGTTGTATTACGTAAAACAGTCGCACCAGTTCTTAAAACAATACGATCTTCACCTGACATCCTGGAAGAATATAAATTAGATTATGGGTACATTGGGCCAGCATTATGCAGTGCTGTGGCTAAGGCGCGAATACAACCAGCTGCAGTCTCAACAATGACTCCAGCTACATCATCTTCCATGATGACCAATCAACAAGGACCTGCTACAAATGCCAAAAGTATTGTACACAATGGTAAATTTTTAAACTTTTTGAATCAATAATATAAATAGTGTTATTTTTATCAATATTATTCATTGCCTGAGATAAAATTAAAGCAATTTCGTTTTGACCTACATGCATTCGCTACAAAAATTGTTTAATTAGAAACTTTTCCAGTGACGAACCCAACGTCCACACAACAACGAACAATAATGGTCAGTGGTGGTCGGACGTCCGCTGTCAATTCATCTGGAAGTGGTCAAAAATTTGTTATTCTTCAATCGCGTTCACAAACCCCAACTAACACAACAATCCAACAGCAATCACAGCAGCAACCGTTACAACAACAACAACAACAACAAATTAAAGTTGTTCCTGGGAGTGGAGCGTGTGCCCAACCAAAATCGCAGTTACAGCCCAATCCCTCAAAAATGGTCGTTGTAGGTTTGCCAGGTAGCAGTCATTTAACTGCACAAACAGTATCTCAGGTCAGTAATCTTTTTCAATCATGAAAGCGCAATTTATTTATATAGTTTATTACATGAGTTTTTCTAAACTAATTACAGGCGGCAGCAATCAGTAACAAGCAACAAAATATTTTTGTAACACAATCCATTACTGAACAGTCGCCAAGTTCAGTTGATGATCATACATTTATATGATTTTTTAGAAAAAACGGAATAATTAAGTTTATATGAATTGTTTTATGTGATTCCAATCCGTTTGTAAATTATCCTATCGTATATCTTTTTATAATATATGGACTTTGTAAGTTTGAACAAAATGAATTTATTCGAATTTCAATTACTACAAAATCAAGTTAGTGTATGAAAAAGAATGAAATACATTGTAGCGAGATTCTGAATTACAGTTCTAATTTACAATACTATACTAAATATAATGTGGTATGTTTTTCTATATTAGTAATAATAATATTGTAATCTAAGATCATGTGCTATGTATGGATAGTAAGCGTGAATTATGGTATGTTTTTGCATCTTCAAGAAGTTGTTTTGCCATTACTTCCCCTGTTTCTGCTACCATCCGACTAAAATAACCATCAGGATTTCCAACTAATAAATCGTATGGATCGGCGAATTCCTATTAATGTAAAGTTCATGCATTAAAAAATGTAAGTAATCAATGTATTTTAATTTGTCAAATTTGATTATAAACATTTTTCAATGAAAGTAGCAAAAGTATTTATTTTATATCTTTTGGTGCTTAATTGAGAATCTGCTGAATTTGAATCGATCACCAAAATTTTTAAATTAATAAAGGTACATCAAAATATTGAAAAGATAATCATTATATATAATTAATATTTCAATAATTTCTAAGGTAACTGTGGATGATAAGTCTAAATTTAGTTGACCTTAAATACTTGAAATACTACATTGTATGAAAATGCGTTTCATACACGTTCTATGAGACAGAAACTGAATAGGACAAGAAAAGAGTGGAACTACGTAGCATTTATGAATCGTTATAAAATAATCTGCCGAGAAAATTTCTGCAAAATGAAGTTTTTTCGAGACGGCTTATGAAGAAAAAATAGTTCAGCTTCGTTACATGTAAACAGATCATTTAAGGAACTTATTATTTCATCCTATTGCGTTGAAAATTGACTAAAGTATATGTTCAGCGATTCCAGTTGATATGCAACCACGTTTTCCCATTGTTTTTCACCAAAAACTATTGGGACTCATGTACAAATGAGTGGGGTGTTATGATATGAATTACAATTTAAAAAAATTATTTACCACAACACGTCCATTTTCCATTACCAAGACTTTGTCACTATCTATGATAGTATTCAAACGATGAGCTATTGTTATCACCGTACAATTCACAAATTTTGATCGTATTAGTCGCTGGATCAATGCGTCAGTTCTGCAATAAACATTTAATATTAGAATAAACTATGGATGAATTTACAATACTTGAGCAACATACCCTGGATCAATATTTGCAGTGGCTTCATCGAGAATAAGGATACGATTATTTCTCAGTATCGCTCTGGCAAGGCAAATGAGTTGACGTTGACCAACACTAAAATTTGTACCACCTTCACTGACCCATTGATCAAGTGATATATTGTACAATTCGACTTCTCTCAATACACTGCATAAAACATCATCTGAATGTTTTGAAAATGGATCCAAATTATATCGTAAACTCTCGGAAAATAGAATTGGTTGCTGTGGAATTATAGATATATTCGTGCGAAGATCTTCAAGTCCGATGCTCATCAAGTCTTTACCATCAATAAGAATTTCCCCTTGGAGACCATCATCGGCGAGTCGGAAAATCGCTGCAATAATGGATGATTTTCCAGCGCCTGTTCGTCCTACTATTCCCACTTTCCAGCCGGCTTCTAATATGAAATCCATGTTCTGATTTAACAATTGAAATTTAATAGTTTTATAAAAATATTCTATTTTTTTTCACATGCCTTACATTATTTTGGTTCTCCCAAGTCGAGCTGAATCAAAGTCACACGAATACATTTGTACTCATTAACGAATGTCAATTTCCCATTTGAATAATATCGATTAAATACGACTGAATTTGAACTAATTCCAAATGGGATAAGAATGTGAAAAAACAGGACATTTATATCCGATACACCGAACATAATCGAAGTTTTGTCTTCTTACATTTTATATTAATAGGAGTAATGAAATTATGTCAAACTACAAGATATCAAGACTAAAAATCTACATATATAGGTACAAATTTTGAATAGTTATCATCTTTTCTCAACAAATTCAAAGTATTGTCAATGTCTTCGCATGTATTCGCTTTACATATAAACTTTTCGCCCCATTTTATATGTATAGATAATAAAAAATATTCACATTACCTTCAACACAGGTGGATCACCTTTTTTATAACTAAAAAATACATTTTTCATTTGTATTTTCCCATGTGATAGCCAATGTTCTGACAAATGTGAAGAAGATTCTCCAAAGGGTTCTCTTGGCAAATCTGTATATTGAACAATTCTTTCTATAGCAGTCATTTCTGAACAGACCTCTGTCAGCAATCTTATACCATATTGCAACATCCCGGACAAAATTAGTGATTGCGATATTGCCAAACCAACAGATCCCCCGAATATATTATCTAAGATATTATAAAAATATACAATATTAATAACATCAGATATTTATGATTAATTTAATTCATAATCTTACCACGATCCATAAAAATGAATGAAAAACAAACGCAGGCGGTGAATATGCAGGAGATGAAATCAAAGATAAAACCAAAAGCTGATGTAGTTACAAGGGAAAGATACCATGCACTAGTATGATTATTCTGATATTCATCAAATTGTTTGCATAACATTATTTGCACATCCGATCCCCGACTTCTGATGGTAGATAAACCGTTTAATGTAGTGCTGACATGTGAAAAAACTGGACTCTTAGCTATTAATATAGAGCAAACATATATGTATACATGTATATATATATATATATGAAAAAAAAGTCCACTCATACATATTTCTACTAAATATAGAGGATCTATTTAGACAAACTTAATTTCTTACCTACACTCTCTAATCGTTTGATATCCTGAATTGTATTATGACAATACCTTTGAATGATATAAAAAATTATTCCAATTATAATAATTGGCACTGCCATCCAAGGATTAACAATAATGATTACAATCAATACGCCAATCATAACAAGAACTATTTGCAATGCTTCAAGTATTGTCTTTGGTAGTATTTCATCCATAGCTCCAATGTCTTTTGAAAATCTGTTCAAAACTCTCCCTTGAAAAGAAACAAAACAAAAAAATAAAACAAATATAAAATTAATAAATGTATAATTGAATTTGATGATAATAAATGAAGATGATTAATAATTTGATATTATTTAGAAAAACGTCCACATTGCAGTTATAAAAAATACTGTTTAAATTATATAAATTCATTTTGTGATGCTTGGTTTATACATAGATAAATTCCAAATAATATCATGAAATTCATGAAATAAATAATATGTCTCTAATAACAAATGTTATGAATAATGATCAAGCATTATGATACACTCAAAGAAATCTCTGGTCATGATAACGATAATAATATAATAATATAACTATATTACAATTTTAACTACGATCTTATTTTATCTATAGTTTCATTATAATATAGTCCTGTTGATTATTAAAACAGTTCCATTAATTAGCCGATGTCAAATAACAAACAGGCACATGATAATTATATTTTGTATTCATGTTTTGTTTATAAATATAGTTATCCATAAAGAATATATCTCTATAGTTGCTTAATATAATTAATGATGTCTATTCATTACTCAACTCTTTACAGAGATAGTTGATTTAAAAGTTAAATATTGTAACCAAATGATTAATTTTCCTGATGATATTTCATTGTACACTGAGAGAAATAATTTTCTGTGGTACGAAAAGAATCTCCCAAGTCAAGAGTATACTTTTATGAAAAGTATTGATAGATTTATATTTTGATTCAAGGAATGACAATCTTAATTCAAGAAATTCTATTCTATAATAAAAGATGAATATTATTGAAATGGGAAAGTCTTGAACCACGAAAACTTCTGTCTTAATTCAAGACATTCATAAATTAAATCAATAAATTTATTTTTATAGGGAAAGCTCTCATAAACAAAAAATATTCTTGATTAAAATAAGTATTTTATTGATTCAAGATACGATGTTTTCGATTTAAAACTTTTTCTCAACTTCAGATCGTTCGTTGTTGTCACAAATAATTTTTTCTCTCAGTGTATTATACTTTATTATATTAATACAAAATGTAGTTAACCCGTTCCAATTTTCTTTTAGTTAAATCGACCATAGAAAAAATATTTTTAGATGTCTAAATCAAATATTCATCACCGATAGTTGTCGTAACGATATTAATTTCTTTGAGTATAACAAAAATATATAATATTATTTGACCTCTGAACGCAACTAAATTCAATAAACATTTTATAATTTCTTAATTTAATAAAAAATGATTTTACCATATGAATTTGTATTAAAAAAAAGCATCGTGGCGTGAATAACATTGAAGAACATATCATTATGAAGTTTTTTTCCAGCGGTCGTACAAACAGTCATGAAAAAAATACCTCTAGAAATACTGAGCACAATGCAACCAACAATTAAAATCGTGTAGATATAAATTGCGTAATTTGTAGGTAATAATCCATCTTCATCAAGAAGTGAATAAAATCCCAGTAATGTATCATTCACAATTGAAATAGATTCTTTTTCACTAAGCTTACAATGATGCAGTGTATCATGAATGCACCTTCTGGCTGTTTCCAAATTTGTCCAATAACTGAGCCAATAATCACCGCCACTAATGACGATTTGCGACAATACAAAATTAATCACCAGTAAAACAAGAGTAATAATTCCTCCGCCTTTGCGAAAGTAGCGGATAAAAACTTGATTAGAAAGTTTTCCAGTTACTATTTCTTCACCATCATCTTCTTCAACTTCTATAGTTCTAACGTTTGACATCTGCAAAATATGAAAAAATTATAGAAATACATTCAAACAAAGTAGCAGTAAGAAGAAACTGATATGTTATAAAAAATAATGAAATCATTTGAAATTCCAGCAAAAGATTAAATGTTTAGATGATTAATCTGTAAAAAAAAGTTTTTTAATTTAGTAAAATCGAAAGAGTTGAATTCTCTATTATCATCATTGTAATCACCCGGTAGAATTTTAAATCATTTTCTTGCAATTTATAGTAAGAACATATACTTAAATCTCAATTGAAAGCTTTTTAGAAGTTTATTCCATTCATAATAACTCACAAATAAATGACTATCATAAGATCTGGTAGATATTCGACGTGACATCTGAATTGTTGAACGCCGACGAAATACTTTGTCTTCATAATCTTCTATACGTTTCACTTCATCATCTATTGTATCATTACCAACATCAATTTCAATACAATTATCTTCTTTCTCAACTGTATCATCCTCATTCAATTGATTAAGTATCTCATTGAATTCAGCACTTAATTTCAAACTACTAAAACTACCTTGCTCTTTGATAAAACCCTTACAAACATAATAAAAATGATAGTATTAATTAAATATGTAAACATGTAAACGACAAATGATTGGAATATAATTATTGAATTATTACATGTTCCATAATGACAATAACATCAGCTTGCTTTAAAAAATGAAGTGAATGAGTAATTAAAATTCGTGTTTTTCCTTGAAGGAAATTAAGAATGCAGCGTTCAAAAAGATGTCTAGCAACTCGAGTATCTACCGCACTCAGTGGATCATCTAAAAGATACAAATCTGCTTGTCGATAAATAGCTCTAGCAAGATTTATTCTTGCTCTTTGACCACCAGAAAGTGATGCACCTCGATCACCAACAATCGTCAAATCTCCCTTGGGCAATTGTTTAAAATCATGTAAAAGAGAGCAAACTTGTGTGATTTGTTGATATCTCATCATCTCATAAGTTTCACCAAATAAAATATTTTCTCGAATCGTTCCTGAAAAAAGCCATGGTTCTTGACTCGCATACGATATCGTTAATTCTAAACTGTCTGTGATAAATCCTCCTTCGTTTCGTATAACACTGGATTTCCCATTATCATATTGCAAGAGTTCAATTATTCCTGCACCAAGTGGCAATTCATGAAGTAAAACATTGATTAATGATGATTTCCCGGAGCCAACTGGACCAATAATACTACATAATTGTCCTCCATTAATTTTCAAGGAAACACCACACAAAGTTGGTGGTAATTGACCAGAAATCCAACTGGCAGATACTCTTTTTAATTCAACTGAAACAGAAGTAGATATTCCCGTTGATTTAACGGGCTGTTTCTTCAATGTTTTTACATCTACCAAGTCCATAGAAGTACTATTTGATATCTCATCGAGCAGCAAAAAATCCTTGAAAAAAAATACAAAAACCATTGAGTGTTTATAATAAAATATGAATAATATCTAAATATTACCTGTATTCGTTTTATGGAAATGACAGCTTCGCCACACATTATTAATGCTTGTGGGAAAAAAATAACTCCAACCAATTGTAATATATTGAAATATCCTGCTAATGCAAACGTTATATGAGCAGTCATAGTATTTCCCATAAAAACATATGTTATAAGAGTGATAAAAAGTGTCGTTCGCTCAGTCAAGACCATTAGACTTAAATAGATTCCTCTGAGATACGATGAATATTTGATCAATTTTACCTCAGATAATCTCGTAAAGAAAACCATATCATTAAATGATTGCTCCCAAGCATACATTTTTATTGCCTAATATCGAGAGATCAATATAATAATATAAATAATATGAATAATATTAAAATTGATGAATAAGTATTAGTACTGAAAGAAATATCTGGGTTTGAGAATATAGACAGTACTTGAATACCAGCAATGATTTCACTCATCAATTGAATTCTCCTGTCAGTCAACTGAGCAATTTTTTCTCTGAGTTTTCCACTTATAATGGAAATATAAGTCTGAAGTGGTACAGCCATCAATAGTAGTGCTCCAATACCAGCAAAAGTGGACAATCCCATGATTTGCCACATTATATAACCAATAATAATAATCTAGATGACAAACGAAATAACTATGTACATTTTATATATAAATATGTGTGATTATGTTCAATAAAAACTTCAAAAATCATGAATTTTCATGTCTCAAAGGTCTAAGTGATCCTTCTATACACAGTACAAAATTTTTTGAAAAAGTCTATTCAAAAATTGTGTCAATCCTTGAAATGTATAGAAAAATGTTTTCAAATTTTTTTTATTTTATTTTTCTATTAATTATTGAAAATAATTCTTCGACTTTTATCAAATAGAATAGAAACTAAAAAATGAAAGAACATACTAAAATTTCAAATCAAACAGTGAAATATTTTTTTTCATTATTTCGAAAAAAATTTATTCAATGTTTTTGGTATCCTACAAACTCTTATAATTTTTATTCTGAATTATTCAAAATGAGGAATTATAATGTTCCCTTAAAAAAATTATCGTTAACTACACAACGAAATTTCTAAAATCTTTTTTGTATAAAAAATTCTTCATAAATGAATCATATTAAACACTAACTGAAACATAAACAAATGATCATGATATTAAAACTATACATTATTCTCTAATTAATATGAAAATTGACATGATGTTTAGTGATAAATCTACAGTTAGATTTATCATATTGTCATTATATGAGAAAGACTTACTGCTATGGGCATTATCCATAAATAAGCAAAAACCATGGGTAATAAATCAAAACGATTCACATCATTGCTAAGAAGATTGATCATTTGACCAGCAGCATCGCTATTTAGTACCAATTTGCTCAATCTTAGACTCTGTTATTAGAGATAAAAAAGCTGTTACTAGACAAATGAATACCAAATTATGAACCATTATGTTATAATCATTTTGACTTTATATAGTAACAAATTAATTAGCTCGTCAAAAATATTACATCACAAATATAAAACTGACCTTTCTATAAATAAGTGAACAACATGCAACTCTGATTCTCATACCAATTTGTTGACTAGCAAGGTTCATGTGATGCATAATAAATGTTATTCCCAGAGTACATAAAATAAGACCAAAAGTGCACAAAAGGACTTCGGTTTTTGTCTTTCCACTTTCATTTGAATTATCAAAATAACTAATTATCCAACTTTGAAGAATTGGTTGCATAGTACGTAAAACTACTGATTGAAATAGTAATAATATTCCAATGTATAAATACTCCAATCCGAATGTCCGGAAAATAACTTTTGTTAAACTTGGATCAATTGAACTTTCTGTACTCTTTTTCTTATTATTATCTTTATTAGTTTTATATTTTTTAATTCCATTAGTCTTCTTCATTTCTTCATTCCAGGCCCTAATTAATATTCAAAATGATTTATTCATGGAAGTGATTGTAGAACTATCTAGAAAATTAACTCGGTGGTTTAAGTTTAAGTTCACTTTCAAATTTATCACATGAAAAATTTGTTTCATGCATCAATCACAGTCGATTCATTCAATAGATTATTGATAAAAAAGTGTAAATGAATTAGATTATAACTTGTAATTTGACTCTGGTACAAATAGTGTTAATTTTATTATTTGTTTATTGTACTATTTTGTTATAAAAAATATCAATTGTTAACTAACTACGTGGTGAAAAAATTAGATAATGATTTAAATTAGTAGAAAGTTTATTATTCATCGAAAGAAATTTCTGTATTTAATTTTCCTTTTAGTATAAGTGTTATTACTAACTTAGCTATTACTGTTAGCTTTTATTATCAGGTATTTAGCTAGTACCAGAGTCAAATTACTATCTTAGCTATTATTTTTGAATAGTCTTTTTTCTTTTTAATACAAATTTTAAATAAATTACTTTTCTAAACGATCTGCTAGATAATTTGATTCATCAGATGAGAGTGGATGATATAAATCTTCTAACTTTAAATTCCCATGAGCACCTTTTCTAAAAAGTTTAATTGTCCACCTATCAAAGGATTATAAAACAAATGTAAAATTTTTACGAAAAATAATTGAAAAATTAATTTTACATACCAAAAAAATAATTTATTGATTGGATTGGCAGTTACCAATGGATTCGTTTGAGTAATTTTACAAGGTTTAGTCTCCATCGTTTTGCACTTCACTTGTGACTTCTGATACATTACCAATAGAACTTCAGGTTCACCTTAATGAATATTCTTAAAAGTGATTGTGCTTATCAAAGCAAATTCTAACTTTCATTAGTACCATACATGAAAATGTTAAAATATGTGCAGTAATGATAGAGACGTAGTGTTTTAATGATATTGATGTACATATTTTAACCAACTATTCAATAATTCAGAAATGTCATGTGCTGTCATGATAAGAATTGTTTTTTGATATGTATAAGGCTGTTAGAAGTTTTATATTCCTTTTTAGAAAAACGTTAGTATACCTTCCTGATGAATAATATTTATTATATATTACAAAAATAGCTCTCAAAAATGCCCTTTGAAGAAGTAAAAATTAAGAAATGAATCATTTTGGATATTTTATTATTTACAGTAAATATGTGCAAGTCCCTTATTATTGTAATAATTGAAAAAAATTGTGATTCTGTATATGCATACACAGAATCACAATATTTTTAATTATTTGAATGTGTACACGACTTTAACTTCACTTTTGATTGGAATTCAATATTAAATTTGAATTAACACGTTGTTGTTTATTAACATCATATGAATTTTTAAAATTGAATACAATATCAGATAAACAGAATTTATGAAATTAAGAATATCAATAATATTGATGTTAACATGAAATTTGTAGAATTTCGCTCAATTTGCCAATGTAGGAGAAAGTGGCCTAAAATGGTATGCTAGGACAAAACGGTGTATTAGCGATTTTAAAATTCCTGCTCAAGTGTAGCACTGGCAAGATGGTTTTAATGATGCGAAATCGCTTCAAGAACCACCCAAGAAACTTGTAACATCGTATCTGCAGCCAATTGTATGCGAGCCATCATTATTGCAATGAAATATTTTGTTTGTGCGTATAGTTAAAGTTCAAATATTCCTAACAAGTGAAGCGAATCAACAAAACAAATCATGAATACTTAAAAATAGTTGATATTTAATGTGTTTTACTACTTAGAAAATTATAATTTTGTCTTTAAGTACAAATTAATTTTATTTTGTAAAATGGTGACGGGCCTAAAACAGCATATGTAGTCGTGGACTAAGACGACATTTATGCCATTTCAGATCGACATATATTTAATGTGCTTTCTTTTAAGTATACCATTTTACCCATCGCAATGAAGGTATAAGGTTAATGAAAGTTTATTTTTTTTTTTTTTTTTTGCAATACTAGTATGTATATTATTTCATATAAGGAGGAGAAATGTTACTTTTCAGGCGTGCCTGAGTTTGACGTTTGTCCGCCGAACAAAGTGAGGCGGGTAACAGAAGGCAAGCCATGAAAAGTCATTTCTCCTCCAAATGAAATATGCTTTTTTTTTTCAAACATACAATAATGAGGCCATAATTGTACTGAGGTGGCTGCAAAAAAATAATTATAAATTTGCTGGTTATGGTTGTTGGCAAAAAAATTTTTAACAGAGATAAATATACTAACAGTAACCTGTCAGTTTTAGAAAACGCATGAGTTTTATGTAGCGTTTCCATGGCAATAACACTCTTCGCTCCGGCGGATGGAAAAGAAATAAGTATAACTACCGATGTAGATAAAGTTGAATTTCTAAAATGTCGCTTCAGTACAATAATGGCCACATTGTCGTACGTTTGAAAAAAAAAAATAAATTGTCAAAATAAACAGTATTATAAGTGTGTGAGTATGAAAATAATAATTTAGAAAATTATTTTACTTTAACCCACCAGCTTGTAGTTTGCAAGTAACACTCAATAATAGAAATAATGGTATGCCAGTTTAGGCCACTTTGCCCTATATATGACTGAAAGAAAATCGTGGAAAAATCTATGATCACTACTTCATACTGTGTAGCATATAGAAAATAGAAACAACTTAATTAATGCTGCCAAGGAAATTTTACACTCTGTCTTCAAGTCCAAGTTTTTATTCTTTTATAACTGACTATGTTAATGGACTTATTGTCTTATTGAATTAATGTTAATTAATTATTGGTGAATTTGTAACGCATTGACGAAAGAGTATAAATGACTGAAAAATGACAAAAAAATAATAAAAAGTCAATATTGAAATCTTTTTATATATTTGAAACAAATAAATCCAATACTTGTTCATTTTCTTGGGAAAGTCTTTGAGGATCCATTGATAAATTCCAAGAGTTTACGATAATGTATTAACAATAACATTGTTTGGAAAAAATTCGCATGTACATATCTACATCATTGGCCATAGTTGCAGGGTACACTTACTAATTTGGAATAAACCATTGTATCAAAGAACGCATAAGTATAGTTAGATTTGTATAAATATATAAATTCTGCGTCGAAATACATAACTTAAGAAACAATATGTTTCCTTCACTAAACATTAAATATTATTACGCTAAAAAGTTGTAGTTTTCTATCAAGCCAGATGAGTCGTAGAAGATAAATACAAACGCTTTATTATTATCGATATTAATACATACATATATTGAATAATATCCATTGCTCTCATTCATCATAATTTTTGTTCAAATTTGGCATCATAAGCTTGTTTTGCTATTTTAATTAATTGGTCACTCATATTTCGACCAGTTTCTCTAACAAGAGACGTAAATTGGCCATGAGAATTATTAAGTAATATATGCGGATGATCAAATTCAATCATTCGACCTTTGTCCATAACAAGAACTTTGTCACAGTCCATAATGGTATTCAATCTATGCGCAACTGTAAGTACTGTACATTTGACAAATTTTGTTCTAATGGTACGTTGAATAAGTCTATCAGTGTAAGGATCAACATTAGCTGTTGCTTCATCCAGCATAAGTATCTTATTGCGTCTCAAAATAGCTCTAGCAAGACAAACTAATTGTCTTTGGCCAGCACTAAAGTTTGTGCCCCGATCAAATACTCGACTATCTAAGCCTTTCAATCCAACAATAGAGTCTTTTAGCTCTACTTCTTCTAATACCGTCCATAAGGCTTCGTCGGTGAATTCAATAAATGGATCAAGATTTTTTCGTAATGTTCCTGAGAACAATACTGGATCTTGTGGAATTATCGATATATTACTACGTAAATCATTCAGATAAATAGCACCTGTATTGATACCATCAATTTCAATATTTCCTTCGATTTTTGCCATGCGAAAAAGCGCCGTGATTAAAGATGACTTTCCCGCACCAGTTCGACCAACGATACCCACTTTTTCCATTGGTTTTATGACAAAATCAAGGCCTTTAAGTACTGGTAATTCCTCATCGATATATCGTAAGTAAACCCGATTGAATTTAATACAACCCTCACTCGGCCAATTAGCAGGTGGTTTAATCAGCTCTTGGGATTTGAACTCATTATCTTTATCACGTTTTTTTTTATTTTTTCTCCATTTGTCCACTGTTAGATCATTATTATTCATATTACATTCCGGTGGTAATAGTGCATACTCAAGTACACGTTCAACTGACATCAATTGATTAGCAACTTCAGCACTTTGTCGCATCCCCCATTGAATCATTCCCGTCATTGACATTACTGTTGTAATTGCTAAACCAACTTCAGCTCCCGAAATTTTTGTATCAATAACTAACAGACTGAATGTAACAATAGTTGTGAATATAAAACAAAAAATATCCAAAGAAAAGCCAAACGCAGTGCTTGTCACAATAAACATATACCATGATGAGCTATGCGTATCTTGAAATTTATCAAATTCTTCTTTAAGAATTTTTTGCGCACCATAAGCTCTTATTGTTGTCAATCCATTAAGTGTTGCATTCAAATGCGTGAATACTGGTGATCTCAACATGCCCTCTAGTCGTTTAACATTTTTACTCGTTTTCAAATAAATTTTTCGTATCCAATAAAATATAAAGACAATAATGATGAGAGGTATCAAAAATATTGGATTAACTGTACACACAATTACCAATGATCCAATCATCATCATAGTTATTTGTCCTGCATCTAATAATGCTTTCGGTAATAACTCATCGATAGCACCGATATCCTTGGAGAAACGATTAAGTATTCTGCCACTTGGATTTGTATCGAAAAATCGCATTCCAGTTCTAATTAATCCTTCAAATGATTTATCGTGTAATTTTTGACTACTACTTATGCATAATATGTAGAATAAGAATGATCTGGTAATTCCGATGATAAATATTAGTATTACAATCACTGTGTAAATATAAATTAAGTTTAAGGCTGGTTCAATATTATAATTATATAACGAAGATATTGAATTGTTCAATTGTTCATTTAAATTCGATATGTTCATCGAATTATCCGATTGAGAAAACGAATGATATCGAGCCTCTTCTTCGTTAACTAAAATTGGTATAAAATAATCATTTGCACTTGTGATAAATTGTGTCAAAATGAATAAAACACCAACAGCGATAATAAAACACCAATTGCCACCAGATTCAAAGTATTTGATAAAAATAGATCCTTTTATAATTCCACGTGATGTTGCCTCAATATTATCTTGTACTTCATTGATGTCATCATCGTCTTCATTATCTGTATCGCCACCACCAACATCTGGAGTTCGACTGCGTGTGCTTACAACTGACAGGCTTCGACGCATATTATTTTTTTCATGGGATAAAGTATCATCACCACTCTCTATTGCCGACTCTGCTGCCAATAATGTTGCATACGCTGGACATTGAGACAATAAATCGAGATAATTTGTGAATTGTCGAATGTTACCATGTTCAACAACAATTATTCCGTCAACACCTTTAATATATTGCAATTGATGTGTAACAAGAATTCGCGTTTTATCTGACAAATATCGTTGTAGACATTCTTCAAAAAGATGTTTACCTACGTGAGTATCAACGGCGCTCAAAGGATCATCAAGCATGTAAATGTCAGCTTGCCGATAGACCGCACGTGCCAAATTTATTCTAGCTTTTTGTCCACCTGAAAGAGAACTTCCTCTCTCGCCAACAATTGTTTGATCACCATGTAAGAATTGTTTAAAATCATTGAGCAATGCGCACGCTTTAACAACTTTTTGGTAACGCTGTCGATCATAGGTTGCCCCAAATATTATATTTTGTCTTACTGAAGCACCGAAAACCCACGCATCCTGAGATGCATAACTTAATTCACCCTTTATATCCATATATCCATCAACTATTGTCATTTCGCCAAGTATTGCAGAAATAAGTGAACTTTTACCAGCACCAACGACACCAATAACTGCGTATATTTTTCCTTGCTCAATATTTATATTTAAATTTTGGAGAGCATTCTCTGAATTATTTGGCTCCCATTTTGCACTTACATCACATAACTTTATTGACCACAAGACAGATTCAGTATTTCCATTCGATTGACTCGCAACAATGTCTGCGGTATTTTTAACTAAATCACTGGCAATCGTTGCTAAACCATTTTGTTTCGAATGTCTTGCTGCATTATTATTATATTGTTCATTGTCATTATTATCATCAATATAAGGAAGATCGAATTTTGAATTTGATGTTTTATCAGTATATTTGTGTGACTGAGCTTTTATAAAATTCGTACGATTATTTGTATCGCATTCATCATACATTAGAAAATGCTGCAATCTACGAACAGCAACAATACATTCAGCTATTTCTGCCACTCCACGGACAAACATTGCTGACATTGTATGAGCTAAAATGTTGAAATATGAAGCGAAAACGAATGCTTTTTCAGCTGTTAATTGTTGGCCAAAAAATAACATGCCAATAAGAGTACAATATATTGCCATTCGAGTTGTGAAAAGATTAAATGTCATAAATATGCCACGAATATATGAACTTTTCCGTACAACTTTGAGCTCCAGTTTTCTCGCAAGCGCGATCATTATGCAAAACGGCTTTTCCCACGCATACATTTTTATTACTTGAACTCCAGAAATAATTTCATCCATTAGACGAACACGTTCGTCAGTTTTTACTGCTGTTTGTAAACGAAATATTGATGATAATTTGCCTGTAAAGGATTGTATTGGTACTACGATAAATACTGCGCCTATTCCAAGTATTCCTGCATATCCAGCTTCTATATACAAAAAATATCCAATGATCAGAGTGGATAAAGGTGCTGACCACATATGATGAAAGAAAACAGACACAAGATCAAATCTGTTGACATCATTAGCTACTAAATTGACAATTTTTCCTGGTGCTGTCTCACCCAAAGCACTCGTGCTTAATCTCAATGCCTGTAAAAAATTTAATTAAATATTATAGATAATAAATATTTTATTGAATAAAGTTTAATTATTCTTTTGTTTTTTCTTAAAGTTTTGTGAGTTGAATTCATAATAATTTTATGTTAAATTACGAACCTTTCGATAAACTACTGAGCAAACTGCTATTCTGATTCTACCTCCAATGTGAAATGCTCCGAATATCGCTTGATTTATGGTAATTGCATTAATAGCAGTTGCCAAACAAATACCACCAGCGTACATTAATGCATCGTTATATGAGACTTCGTTGTTCTTTCTAAAATACCGCAAAAGTCTACCCAATAGTATTGGTGTTCCTAATCTAATTTGAAACAATTATTATTCATTTGACATTCAAAATAACAGTAAAATATTCTGAAGAAAGTTTTACTCATTGATATGAATAACAAATTTATATATTTACCTCAAGGCAAACTCATTAAATATATGTAAAATTCCATAAAGAAAATATTCCCATATAAAGCAACGAAAAATTGTTCTGAGAAAATTGGGTGAGCGTTTAGAAATTTTACATTGTTCCAATTCTAAATTCCACTGCTTCTCCAATTTATCGCCGAGAATACTCGATTTATCCGCTTTCAAAGGATCATATAAATCATCAGATTCTAAAGCTTTAGCATAGCCAGTTTTGAAAAATTTTATTGTCCATCTAAAAAAATATAGTTAACGCTTCAAATATTGCCATTATTGTAATATTATATATTTCATATAAATTATACTTACGTCCATAATAAAACTGAAATGAAATTAGTTTTTTCTCGAGGGTTTGAATGAACGATTTTCTTCCCTGAATCCATCTTTGTTTCATCGTTTTTTCGATATTAAATATTCAATTTTCATTAAAAACGCCAACAATAAAATACAGAAAAATGACAAATAATAAATGATATTAAAAGTAATATCAGCCAAATATCATTTACTAAAATGGCAGCGTTATTTAATTGCCTACTGACTTAGCAGTACTACAGAAGAATTACTTTCTGTGACACTGATGTGTATGTATATATATATCTATATCACTTTCCTGGATAAAATCGTCAACATCAACGTAATTTATATCATACAATCTTGTACGCTCCGTAAAATGTGAATAAACACACAATATAAACATACGTATACTTTGATGATGATAGCAATACAATTCCAGATTTCTTTTCTTTTCTTATTTATTCTTTATGATATAATCACGTATATTCAAACATATACATACATAATCATTTATGTGTATTGTTAAAATTCGCCTTGATCCTTACATATGAATATATATTTCAACAATAAAACACGTATCTGTAAAACGAATTGAATAATATAATTACAGTTGCACATACACATATTATTTCATAATATTTCAGTACAAAGTGTGATATTATGATATTATGAATGTTCAGTCTAATTTAGAAACATCAAAACAATAAAGTCAATATTGTAAGTATAAGTAAATGTGGTATCATATGCACACATACATACATACATACATACATACATACATACATACATACATACATAAATGCATGAATAAATTTTTTTTCGACATTTTGTGCTTAAAATCGTGAAGAGATGGTGTATTTTGTAATTGTTCAAATTATTCCATTAATTGCTGATGAATAGTTAACAATTTTTAGATCTGAAAATGTAGTATATAATATATGTATAACGAAAATAATTACTGCTGTTCGTACATATGTATATGATATAATCATGATGATATGGCAATTTTTCACTTTTTATTCATAAAGATAATGGAGCGATGATATAATATAATAATATAATATGAAATCATGTTCAAGGTCGCAAATATCTCGAGGTGTTGAAATTAATAAAACTTACATTAAATGATCGATAACACATACAATATACTTATATACACATCGTAAAATATATTAATATTGAACATAAATTTTCATACATTTTATGTTCTCCATGATATATAAAATATATTTACAAAATAATATCAATATGAATATTTCCCGTATTGTGTTATATTCATTTAATGCAAACAATAATATAAAACAGTTGTGTAGTAGAGTAGGATGTCAACAGGTCAATTAAAGATACAGCCATAAAACATTTTATATCTAAATGACATTTGATTGTGAATTCCCCTCATCTTTTGGAAATAGTTTATATTAGTGCATATTTATATAAAAGCGCATTAATAATTTTCTTTTCTCACTTATCAAAAGTGAAATTTCAATTTTTTTGACGTCAGGAAACTCGAATTTAAACAATTATTTGAAGAAAAATACTAAACACTGCATATACATTATCTAAAATTATTAATTTCACATTCTAGTCATATTTTTTGTGGATAATATAATTGACTGTGTTATATATAAGTAATATTTTTCATGGATAAAATAATAATGAAACCTAATATTGTATTCCTAATTATAAATTTTAAATGAAAATAATTTGATTACTAGATATGAGAAATAATTTCTTTCAATGTCGCAAGATAATTATCATGACTTGCAGAATTGTCACATTATTTTATACATGAAATTAACCACATAATTTATTGTGAAGCTAAATATAAAGAACTAACATAGTAGAGAAGTAAATATTTATATCTCAAAACCAGACAGTATTAAGTCATATGAAAAAGTAATGGACTTAATATCATCTACTTCAGGAGCAGGTATAATATATAAATTCGATAGTTGAAGTAAGAAAAAGAAGATTGTTTTAATTCGTCAATGATATTCTTATCTTTGAAATTTCCTTATTGAAACGTATGCACAATGATTAAACAATTTATCAAGTTAGATTATTTTGGTTCCATGATGATTCCCACGTGGTGAGAATTAATGTATAATTATTCAACTTTTAGTTTGAAATTTGTCGTAATCAACAGAGATCTATCAAAAAAAGTCTTACAAAAAAGAGAATTTCAAATTTTAATTCTGAATATCATGAAATCATTGATTGAAACCAGTCATATTGGTATTTTGAATTGATAATCATGGTACCTTGATAAAATAATTTTCAATTTATTTACAATCTGACTGAGATACGTCGTCCTTATTAATTACATATTAATTAGTAAATATTTTTAACAGGAAAATTTAAAATTAATACAAAAATATTGATATGAATATGTACAATATATAGTAAGAATGTACAATATTATCTGTATAACTTATTACAACACTGTAAATATAACATTATTCAATATTATTCAAAAACGTATGTATCGATCAATTATGCAACTTTTAAATATGCAAGTAATATAAAAAATATCTATATACTCTTATATGTATCATACATATTTCAATGACAAATTGAAGCTAGTAATAATAAATAAAAGAATATTTATTGATAACAAACCTTCATTAATTTCATGTTGAATCGTTTTTATTATTTAGAGTGTAACATTGTATAATTTATGTAACCATATACAGGTTCATGTAATATTTATGAATGTAATTAATTGCGTACGAGACAATTCAGAATTATAAACTTTATTCAGTGTTCCTCACTTCGTGGATTAGTTGAAACTAACAAACGTCGAAGCACAACGTCTCAAAAGTACTGATATTGCCTGTTCCCTGCTGTAAAAACATTTATAGTCATTCACATAAGAGTGTGCTGTATCAATTATTTGTACACTAACTCATAAGTAATCTGTATATGTATGTAATGATTAAAATTCAAGACATACATATATAACGATGAAAAATTCGGAAATTATGTGTGTACAGTTGCACATATTTATATATTTTATATACCTTTATATAAATTTCTCAATTTCCTTTGGTGAGGTTATGTTATAACACTATACTGCACCATTGATAAATATCACCATTCTGACACGATTGTTCGCAGTGATTTTCGATTTTTATGCAAAAAGATTAGTAAAGATTTGTATTATAAATTTAAAATTACTAATAAAAATATATTCGACAGATAAAAAATATACTTTATTCGATTTCTGGGATGATTTTGAACAATGGAACACTAAATAGAGGACGTGCATAGGATTGTAGTTGAACAGTAATACAAATAATTGATAACATAATATTAAGCTACAACATCAGTAACATTAGTATAATTGAAACCTGATATTTCATGTATAAAAAAATAATGCTTCGATTATTTATATGAACGTATCATATGATAATATTTACATATGGTCATTTTCCCACTTGACTATATTTCATCGTTCATAAAAAAAATGTTATTTATTTTTTCTTCAAGTCGCTCCAATTTTTGAAAATTGGAAACAATCTTTCATTCAATCTCAACTCAAAATCAATCATACATGTTCATTTTATCTTTTAAATTATAAGTAAAATTGGAACTAACTCTGAACATAGACTGTGTTTATGATTAATGAAATGTTTTTAAAATGCATCAACTACAAAAGTTATTATTAGATATAATTTGAATTTCGATATTCTATTCGTTCCTTCATGAAATGAAAATAATATCGGAAAGGAATTTTTTTTTAATGACAAATTCATAAATATTGTATAATCATTGTCTGATAAGCTTATGACATAACCTATATACATAAAAAAATTATAGCATTATGTTAAATATATTCGGTGCATTGAAAATTAACGACCAATATTGAATTTGATAAAATTACAAAATTGTCGGAAAATTCATGCAATTATACATGTAAAAATCTTAATGAGAAAAAAAAAACGAAGAAAATAATTAAAATCGACTGACATATTTGTGGTTCACATAATTCGTAAATCAATGCTTTTGAAATAAGTAGCAATGCACACTTATACTGTTACTACTACTATTGTTACTTTTACTATTATAATTTCTACTAATACTACTATTACTCATATTTATTAATGTTAATTATATGGATTACCAAGGTACCTTTAATTATCGTGATTGCAAATTTGCAATCATTAATCCAAGTTTTTCATGAGCATATTGCAAGTTTCGTGCTAATCCGGCGCTGCAACCATTTTGCTGAATAGTTTCAAATCGATATGTTCTGAAATTTTTTTCTTGATCGATGTACGTAACGGCAGCCATTAGTGGACACATAATGATTTTAGTATGATCCAAGAAATTGATCTAAAAATTCATGAAATTGTAATTCCAAGTTTTAATATTGAAAGAAAAACTATAACAATAAACTGACCTGAACAGAACCATTATTTAACTGCATAACAACAGCAGTTTGAGTTCGGAACCATTGATGCATGTATGGTATACGTGACATTGAATCGCTATTTTTAATAACAATTGAACCACCAGCCTTCATCAAATGCTCATTCATATATTGGAGGAAAAAATTCATCAATTTCATTTTCTTTTCCAAACTAGGCGGATAATCTTTCACTGTATAATACATTTCATTCAAGTCCCGATTAATGTAGTGAATATTATGTTTATTTGCCAACATTATTAATCTAGTGCCATCATTGTACATAACACCAACTCCATCATCACATAATTGATAACCAAATCCATATTTATCTGAATAATCAACCCATTTGCTTACCCATAAGAAGGGCTGAGCAGAAGGATCTGTATTTTCGACAGCTGATGAAGCATCTTGTCGTTCTGGGTTTGTTAACAATACCGCAGCCACTTGTTCTTTCAATGTAATCAGCATTTTTCTAATATCACGACCAGATTTTTGTGTCTCTGAAAGAGTTTCAATACCTTTAATTTTGCGCGCTGGACTAACTGGTAAACGAAATACAGCTTTATCATCGGCTTCATTTTGATTCATTTCACTTAATGGCTTTCGTTGATTATGCGATTCTAATGTGTCAAGACGTGGTGCCATTGTTAAACAAGACAATGGTAAACTTAGTGGTAAATATCCTGATGTTAAAAATGGATCATTCAATAATTTAGAGACACTTGGTCTCTTTGATGGTATTCCTTGCAGTGTATTTGATATCATTGTTATTGCTGGGCCACTAATGTGCGTTGGAGTTTTATAATTGACCGACTTTATTCGAGCATAAGTTTCGCGTAGAGTTGACGTCTCAAACGGCGGTTTGCCCACCAATAATGTATACATTATGCAACCAATACTCCATACATCAACTTCATATGAATGACCAACTTTAGTCAATATCTCGGGTGCTATATAATTTGGTGTTCCACACAATGTCTTTTTACGTTCTCCATCATGGGCTAATCTTGTTGCTAGACCAAAATCTCCGATTTTCACTGTTAATTCATCATCCAAAAATAAATTTCCCAACTTCAAATCTCTGTGAATAATTCGATTTTTATGCAAATAATGAACTCCATCTAATATTTGCTTCATAAAGTAACGTGTTTCACATTCAGTTAAAGCTTTTCTACGTTTGTGTAATTCCATCATTGACTACAAAATTAAATATGATAAGCGAAAACAGAATAAAAACCAAAGCTATAATCAAATCTTAGCAACATAATATCTTCAAGATATTATTTACAAAAAGCTAAATAATTAAATATTTTTTTTACCCTTTTTCGGCATAATTCCAAAATAATATAAATATTATAGTGATCATCGAAGAATCCATAAAACCCAACAACATTTTTGTGTTTAAGAGTTTTATGAATAGCTATTTCTTGGGTCATTTTTTCACGTTGACTATTTTTTGTCATCATTGATCTTGGTACTATTTTTCCAGCATAAATACCCTGGGACTTGGACTCACGAATTTCATAACACTTTGCGAATCCACCCTATGAAATAATATATATAAATATATGAATACATTTTTAATTTGAAACATATCCAATGAAACATTCTTAAAAATCATTTATAGAAATGTCTTAATACATATCAAGACAAAAATGTGGTATAAACGATTTAGTTGATGGAAATGAAACTCATTATAGCCATGATAAATTAATATCGGATTATTGAAGAATATATGAGAATATTTTCATTCTGTTTTTTTGTCAAATGGTCACATCCAGAAAGAAAATATTACCTACCTTCCCAAAGAAACGTCCTTTGATATAACTCTTGCCAGTATTATCATCATAAATAACATCTGGGATAACAGATTCCTTTTCATCTTTCGACATGTTGAAGCTGAACTTGGATATATTATTATAATATTATGATAAAATTGTATACAATATCACCAAAAAATAATCGTAAATGAAGATGAAGCCTATGCAAAAGACACTATTATCACCACGAGATACAACTCACCAATCTAGTACCCCAGCGAACTACCAAAAACCTAACTTATACCATCTCACACGCATCTGTTATGGCAACGGCTTGAAAATTTGAATTGAAATTTTTGGCCAATCACAAAGCAGCATTATCAAATATAACCGATAGTTGATGAATAAATGAGTCAAAT
Source organism: Microctonus aethiopoides (assembly GCA_030347275.1). Classification (NCBI taxonomy): domain Eukaryota; kingdom Metazoa; phylum Arthropoda; class Insecta; order Hymenoptera; family Braconidae; genus Microctonus; species Microctonus aethiopoides. The sequence goes on from JAQQBS010001425.1 coordinate 1,132,508, forward strand.
AAAACACTTATTATCCAAAAAATTATACTATCCATAAATTTATTTCATATCGATATTAAGTTATATTATTTTTTTATTATTCTTTGAATTTTAATAGAATTATTCTCAAATTTTCATTTAATTTAAATCTTATTCATGTATAAAGTAATTGTTGAAAAATAATTCTCTTTTGACTTTTCAACGAAACTGTATTCATTTAATTTTTTATGAAAATTCACCTTTATATATCTCCCACCACACTATAATGCATTATATGTATGTATAATGTCGTCCCCCAAGCAAAAGAGAGTCGTTGGGATCGGGTATCTTCGATTCAGTCACCGAAATTACTGCGCCTCTCCCCTTGCCCTTCTCATTTCCCCCACCACGTGAATATTCCGCAAATTCGAGAATTGGATTGATCGAGTGGGATATAACCGAAGAAACCCGAAAATTATATTCTACCTCTCTATGACAGTGATGTGATGGAGCATTCGGGCGCCTGCGTACTAGTAATATTCCTTTTCACGCTATACTAAGTGTATATATAGCCGTCGCCCATTACATTTTCAGCGTGGAAAGAAAAACATTGCTAGTGCGCAGGCGCCAAGAATGCTCCATCACATCACTGCTCTATGATCGCTTATGTGTAATTGCGACCAATGATCAATGCACCTAGTTCCGGTTGAAGCCGGCGTCCATTTTATCTTGTTGGTAGTATATGTATGTGTATGTAATTACATTTGGCTTGTTTCTAATAGTTTGGCATTCCACAAGGAATTTAATTTTCTGTGTATATTAAAGTAAGTTGATTTATAAATTATCACATATTATATTATTAACTGGTTGATTGTTCTATTTAAATTTGGTATATATATAAATTGAGAAATTCGAGAAATTATATTGTGTTGCGATTTGTAGAATTTTGCAATTACAGATTACATTATTACATTATGTCCTATTATAAATATATGATATTGTGCCCTTTTAACCTCAATAAGCTATGTCTTCCAAACGATTTCGTTTTTTTCTTCCTTTTTATCCGTATTAACAATTATATGTTTCATATTATAAGTACATTTATAATTGTTATATTTACACATGATGAATTTTTTTTTATAGAAAACCTAAAAATATGGACGGTGGACCACCGGGTAGAGGAAGTTTTCGTGGTCGTGGCGGTCCCGGTGGACCAATGCGAGGCCGCGGTGGATTTGGTGACAGAGGAAGGTATGTGACGTTTGAGACAATTGTAATGAACATTATACTAATTTTTATTTGATATTTTTTTTCAATCATAAGTAGGATTATTCTCTCAGTTATATATAAAAGATGAAAATTATTTACATGGATTTTCTTGATAGGGGCGGTCCACCTAGAGGTGGAATGATGCGTGGACGTGGAGGTGGACCTGGACCAATGAGAGGAGGGCCGCCGGGTATGAGAGGTCGTGGCGGTCCACCTGGACGAGGAAGTCGCGGTGGTCATTATCCACCAGGGTAAATTTTTTTAAATTATAAAATACAAGTTCTGCTTTTATTGATTTATTACATTGATGAATTCCTTCAAACTATTTTAGAGGTTTATCAGATTCTGGTTTGAGCGGTGGACCTGGTGGTGGCCCACCTCCACCACCGGGGATGGGTGGTCCATTAAGAGGCAATAGTAGAGGTGCACCTGGTGGATTCCGTGGTAGAGGACGAAGTGATTTCAATCGTGGTGATAGCAGAAGTGGTGGTTTTCGCGGACGCGGTGGTATGGATCGAGGAGGCGGTCGTGGTGGAAATGGTGGTGGATTTTCTCGTGGATCAATGCGAGGAATGGGAAGAGGTTCAGGTGGATCTGGCTTCAATGATCGGGGTCGTGGAATGGATCGTGGAGGTAGAGGCGGTCCAATTAAACGCGGTGGCCCTTTGGGTGCTGGTGGACCGCCTAAACGACCAAGATATGATGCGCCGCAGCCACAACCCAACGCGAATGGTTATGCATCTCAAGTTACTAATCAAGGATATGGCGGCGGTGGTAGCAGTGGTGGTGGTGGTGCTGGAAATGGTTATGGTGGACAGCAACAACAACAAGCACCTGTCAGTAATTATGGACCTGGCAGTGGTGGAACAAGTGGATATGGTCCACCTCAAGGTGGCTATCAACAGTCTTCATACCAAGGTTATGAAAGCTATGCAGCACCCTCAGATTACTCACAACAAACGGTATGATCTTTTTCCTAATTTTTGACTCGACATTTATAGAATTCTCATTATTATTACGATGTTTCATCGAAGTTATTTTTTGCAGGGATATCCAATACAAACACCACCAGACAATAGATATGGTGGTGTACCATCTGTACCAGCTGTTGGAGGATTCAACGCCGGTGATCCTTACAATTATGGGAAAGTTCCACCTCAAGGTAATTAATTTATTTTTTTATTTTTGGAGACATAGATTTATAAATACACAATTTATGAAAAAAATTTAATTCCTATACGAAAATTATACAATATTCTTTTTTTGTGATATAATTTACAACAATATCGTAATAATAACTGTAATAATTGATATAATAATGGTATTCAATGGCTGTGCAGTTAATTACCAACAAGAGGCAGTTGTTCCTACTGTGGTGGGCGGTGATGGTGATGTTGGAAATTATCCTTCTGGTAATCCATACGACGATCAATCCTGTAATCCCAGCGGCATGCCGGTCAGGAGTAGTTATTCAACACACGACTATGGTTAGTGATGAATTTTCATTCACATAAATGAATTATTATATTGTAATATGTTCTAGTTTTTCATTTTGGCATCAGGTGACATTATCATCAATTTTTTTTCACAGTCCCGCTACTTTCAATTTTTCTTTTTCTCGACAATTGGAAAACTTTAATACTAATACATTTTTCCTTATCTACACAAATTATTTCTTAATGATTTACATGAATCTTTTATAACTGTTATAAAAAATGTCTTTTATAAGAATTTAAATTATAGAATCCTGTAGAAATGTATATATTTTTAGTTCATTCGTTTCTTAATTTTAGATTACGCAAGTCAAGATGGCGGATATGGGAAGCAGGATTATGGTGAGTACCAGTCTGTTGACAGGCATTTCTATTGAAATATCGCTAATTAAACGGGTGCAATTACATACGAGGATCTGATAGCACGACATTACGATATCGAAGAGAATTACCTCTGAAATGTAATAATAAATTAATTTTAATAAGAATTATTGAAATAGAAAATCCCAAAGGCGAAGCAATGCAAACAATGCAATGGGCTAAAATTGTATAAATTAAAGAAGTGTTCGGGGGAAAAAAAAAGATGAAAGAAAATAAAAATACGAAAAAAAAAAAGAAATACGAAACTTTCGATAGCGCTACAAAACTTGATAAAATGATGAGAAAAAAAATGGAAAACGAAACGGAAAAAAATGAACACTATTTACAAGAAATAAATGAAAAACGACATAGCTATGATCAGAGGAGCCTAATGGTTGTTCGCAGGTGGCAGTGCTGGTTACCAAAACGCCCATCCCAGCGAAGTTATTAACTAATTTAAATTATAACAAACAAAATTCAACTATTCAATTTTATATGTTAGAGTTATTTCAAAATTACTAATTAACTTTTTTTTATTCTGACTGCGTGACCTCATAAAAAATGCTAACACACTAGATGATAATATAATACAATGCATCATTAATTTTTAATAATTTTTCAAATATTTCTTTAGGAAAGATGAAACAACAGTATCATCCAATTAATTATTTGCAAATTGTTTAATATCCAATCATCTACTTTATGCGTTTTTCATATTATATTTGTTATTTATTTTTGTATAAATGAGAAAATTCATGCGAACATAAAATCATAGATTAAAATAGGTCAAATTGAAAAAACAAGCATACACACATAGTCAACAAAAGAAAAAAATTAAAAAAAAAAAAATAAAGATAAACAGGAGGTGAAATAGAAATTGAAAGGCAAGAGACGAAAATGGATGAAAAACAATTTTTATATATTACTTGCAGTGCATTCATCAAGTGTAACAATTATGTCCGTTTTCGCTGGCCGATTATCTTATCAAGTACGTTGTCATTTTTAGATCAACAAATCCATAAGTTTAGAAACTGTGAAATATTTTTAATTTAAAACAAGTATCAATTAATGTATCAATAGGAATGAGATAAAAATTAAAAGTTTAATAACTATTTACTATCATAAAAACATCTGAATATATGTTCAATTCATAATAATGTTTCAACATTATCATAATGGATACAATAATGTTGATGTGTAACCAATAATCAAGTACTAATTTTTGTGTAAGTAATCTTAAATTTCCGTATATCGTTCAGAATAATTCAGTATTGCGTAAAAATCTTTCTAAAAAAAAGAAATAAAAATAACAAGCGATAAAAAAAAATTCTAAAATATGCAAAGCTTTGTAGTTATTAATTTTGGACAGACATAGATATTTTACCTAAAATTCATGACATGCAAAAAAAAAAAAAAAAAAAATGATTTTTATCGTATATTAAAAATGAATAATGAAACCTGATTGAAAAAAATTTATGCCTTCTTTATGTAAAACTTATTGATAATTATCGAATATTTAACAAACTTCATGTTAAAGTTTGTCATCTTTTTATTACAGCAAACAAATACTTTGTAAGCATTAGAGTACACTTTCGGTATCATATTCATTAACGCAATGATGAAAGAGAAAAAAAGAACAAAGATGACGATAAAAAATAATCACGAAACAAAAATCAACCCTTACGTTTTTATTACTTCCTAACCTAATTATTGCACAATGATGAACTTAAGTAGATATTATATGATAAAAAATAATTTCCACAAATTTATTCTTCATAGATATTTACTTTGAAGAAACAGACACATACGTATGTTTATTTCTGTGTCTGCATTCAAACCAAGTAGATACATATTTGTATGTGTATAATATACATATATATATGTGTATATATATATATATATATATATACATATATATATGCTTTTTTTAAAACCAGCAACTGCCTTATAAACAGCGAACCAAATAAACTGACATCGAAATGTGAAGTATACAATTTACATCTTAAATAAAAATTAAAAAATCTCATTGCCTAAATGCGAACGTAGGTATATGCATAATACATACCTATCTAAATTTCGACATTCATTTCACTCTAAATGAAGTACATTTTTACCGTATAATTTTTTTCTACACAATAACTATTAATTGTTGATCAAGTGACAAATTTCATTCCAAGAATATTTTTTATTATATAATGGATAGGTACTTTGATGTTAATCCAGATTTAAACAAAAAAAAATAAGTTAGAGATATTTTTCTTTTGTATTTCAAACAAAAACAATGCAGAACGTACTAAAATCAATTGATGCCGCAATATTTTTACACAAAATGATGATACATCCGAATAACAATAAGTTCCGAATGATTGAATAAACTACGGCTCAAAAAACAGGTGAGTAAAAAAACAAGTATATATCCGTTTTTTCTTTGTAATCATTGAATTAAGAGAAAGTTTTGAATTTAAATTCATATACTCGACATGAATGATATACTCGAATTAATCTAAAAGTTTTGTATGGTATTAAAGAACTACAATTGTTATATTGCAATGATAAATGATATTAGGAAATTCGAATGTGTGCAGAAAAAAAGATGTGATTTGAAGACCTATATATATTTAGAAAAAAAATTTGTTTATGAACAATCGAATAGGGATATATAATTAATGTAATTAATGTAAACGAAATATTTAGGCACTGAAAAATATGCAATGAAAATGCACCTTCATTAGAACAAAAAAATAATGCAAGACATTGGTGATTTTAAAGCGCGACTGAATTACTAGAAATTAAAATTGAATTTTAATTTATGATATATTTAAATCATACATGCGAAATGAAAAATATTTGAAATCGTGAGAAAGCTTTTCATACAGTAATATTTCTCTATAATATAAAAACCATTTATTTTCATGCAATTTTTTATTTTGACATTTCATTGTTTTCTTAGGATAATAACTACAATATGGCATGGCTGTGTGATGACTACAAAATCTTTTATCCACATGACTGGTGACAAATCATCTTGACGTATTCACACCACTCAGCTCTTGGATAAACATTTAACAGAAGGTATAGATACTTTGATTAATTATAAATTCTAGTATAATATAACAATTAACATATTGTCATTTTCCACAGTAATTCCTGTATATCAAAATATATTTGACAAAGTATATTCTTAATTACTACATGTATATAACCTATACATAATATTTTGATGCGTCAGATATCGAATATGTAATAAATCGAAATGGAGAAAAATAAATTATATAAAAAAACTGTTTGACTATTGGCCAAATGATACTTCTTCAATGATTTTTAAGTACAGTAAGACAGTTATTTTTTCGTATTTCAGAAAGCTATTAAATTACGCGTGCTAATAAGAATTATCTATGACAATATAGAATCTTAAAATTAAGGCAACGTAAAAAACAAAAAAGAATTGAATACAAAATAGAGTGAAGTAATCACAATCGGGTATACAATCATTAATAACATACGCTTAATATACACTTAGACAAATGTTAAAATTGTTCAAACTTGAGCACAAATATTGGTAACCACAAAGTACCTTCAAAAACTCAGGTATACATTGTAAAGTCCTAGAATAACAACAAAAAGTCACAATCGATCAATTGATGAGGTTGTTCGTCTCCTTTGTTGATCATTCGATAAAAGTGTTATTTGTACATAACTATAACCTTCACGTAAGTTTATTAATCTAAAAGTAATTTAAATACAATAAAAAAACCATAATATATATGAAAAATTGTGAATTAAAATTTAATAATATAATTATTCACCTGTCACGCTCCTGTTGTTGTATGCGTAGTCTATCTCCTCGTCGGAGAGGAAGAATTACGCTAGTGTAACATGATGTCTCTGTTGCCGAAACTGCTGATACACTCGCACACTTTGTAACTTTTTTTGTAGTTGATGAGCCCTCTGAGTTCAATAAAATCCAATATGAGTAGTGGGTTGGCTCACCAAAATAGTAAATCTGTCATTGAACAAATAAATTCTTAAAGTATTTAATATTTTGCTTTGTTGTGTTTGAGGAAAAACATTTTATTTTTTTTATTTTTCATTACTCTGTAATATAAAATGTATTCGACATTGTTCGAATTTTGAATGGAATGCATCTTGAGGCATAATTTCAAATTTTTTATGAATAAAATTAACAATAAAGCGATATAATATAATTGATACCAATTTAGACGAAATTTTTTGCAGTTAAAAAAAATAGTTCTTCAAATTCATATTCTAATATTTACCTGCGTGGAAATCATAAATAAACCATTTGCTGTAACTTCAATCGAACGTTTGTCTTCCACTAAATGAAATTTATTGAAGCCATATCGTGATTCGTTTTTCCTCACCCATGGTCCAATGTAAACTATGAAATTGAAATGATCATGATGGATGGATATTTTGTAACTAAATTAATTCGTCACGAAATAAATAGCATCTTATTATAACCTCAATAATAGGAATTATAATAAAAATTATAAATGCTAACTACCTGTATCAGTGACATGTTGCTCTGGGACAGCGCCAACAAAGGTTGCCACTAGAGGTCCTAAAATATCAAAATAGTCGGACAATATAATCTTCAAACTATTTACATAAATTCTTGAAGTTTAATCAACATAGCAGACAATGTTCCTCGTAGTTAATTTTGTAATGTAAATAAAATGATAAAATCAAAATTGAAAATGATGAATAATGTAAATGAATAATGCCAAATTATTTGATTGGGATATAAATTAAATTGGGCATACTAATACAACAATAATGGTCCACGTGTACCCAATCGCCTGCGGCTGCGTTTGAGCTTCCTTTTGTTTATTCTTCGTTGTTTACCTCGTCCAACATCTCTTTGTATTCTTCCAGCACGTGAGTCGTTCCACGTTGTTGAATCTTCTTTTTTATCATTATTCATATAATTCAACGTTGTCCTCTCTGTCTCATTGTGTTCCTCAAATGTAATAATAGATCTAATCACTCGGTCGTTAACATTGTTCTCCAATTTTGCATCATCTCCACTAAATGCTGTTAATGTGATGTCATCATTTGCTTCAGAAGACAATTTATAATGAAAAGACATCTTATTGTTAGTATTATATGGTTGAAATTCTACGACTGATTGTTGATGTGAATTTGTTCGATTCAAATTTCCGTGATGTTCCTCGCTTTTTAATATCAATATTGCCAAATTTGAATTGATTAACTCCATCTAAACAAAAAGTAACACAATGCCATCAAATAAAATATTAAAATTAGGCTAATAAAGTAATAAAATAATATTATGTATTAATCATATGTAATCAGGAAAACAGTATCAAAATTTGTTTAATACTATCAATTAAAGCTAAAATATGCATATTCATAATACTGAAGAATTGAATAAATTCCCTATGTAAATAATTAAATTGGGCACCAACTTCAATATAATTATTTCCAATGGATTTTTTAATTCGCCCAATTAATCTAGATAACTACATGAATAAATATGTCTGAAATATCAATTTAATCTCATTTCATTGTATTCTAATAGAATTATTCCTAAGTGTGATAAACGTAATTTTTTCGCGCGTTTTTCCTGTGCATGTTTTTTTAATAAATGAAATACATACCTGGGCTTCCAATATCTGGATTTCTGTTTTTAGTTGAGTATACGCAATCAAAAACGTAATTGTAAGAATTATAATAACTAAACTTTGAGTCATTTGAAAAATTCGTGATTTCTTTTCGTTTGATAATGATACATTCATATTTACGTTGTATTCAATAATTTCATCAGCTGATGATGGTTTCCCTGTCGTGACATCGAATTGAATCAACGTATCTTTCACCAATTGTTTTTTCATTACTAATACTTCTTGGAACCCAAATTTAATATAATCAATTAACCATTCAGCTTTTTCTGGCAAATAATAAAATCAAAAGAATTAATGTCTTAAAATTATCAGTTATTTTTTCTCATACTTGAATATAATCAATAGCAATAAGACATTTATAACAAATCAGAAAATATATTCGAAGTAATACACTGCATGATCCACATATAAAGTTATAAAACCATAAATATTTTTGATAAATACATACATTAGATCTTTTCAACGCTTTGTTTTTATCATAATCAAGGAGTGAACAGTACAAGAATAAAGTAACAACTGAATTGAATCACCAGTGTCACATTTACCTTGAACGAGTCATACGAATATGTTTATGTATAAATAATATAGTATAAAAAATTGTTTATTCCAAAGAAATCTTGAAATACTAATCGTTTACATTGTAAACGAAATGTTTTTTATAATGAAAATTATACTTAGATTACATAGATTTACTCCGTGTAAATATGTATTTATATATTTTTTGTTGAAACAATAAAACAAATCGAATTTTTCTTTATACATTTACACTTACCTAATTTACATAAAATTTCATAGTGCTCTTTGTACTTGAGAACAATGAAGACCTTTATCAATCATGTGTAGTGGTGAAAATTAGTCGATAGACCGGTCGAAATGTTGAAAGTATATCAAAATAGTTGATTTGATAGTAATGCAAACTTGAAATTTCTCATCTTTTGTTCTCCTGTGTTTTCTCTATAAATTCGCGTCAGGAGTCAGTTTGTCGTTGTATATACTCGCTTTCAAGTGAGTTTAACTATTTTTCAATGACTTTAATCCAACTTCATTCGTCCATTTTAAATCTCGTGATGTATTCTCTCATTGCTTGGTGCTATTTGGAGAATTATAAAATGATAAAAGAAAAAAAACTCATACAAATATCAAATGTGCTTCGCATATTTCTTGAGAATTGAGACATATACATCTGCGCTCAAGAATGTTATATACTATACTCAAGCACTAGTCAATGCCAACTTTCTGCCCTCAAGTGTCCCTAGATTTTGGTACACCCACCCAAACCTTTGCTCTTTTTTTTTATTTGGCTTTGGAATTTCTTTTATGTATAAAACGTTAGCTTTGAATTAAGTTTGAATTCAAGGCAGAAATGAATTGTGGGTAAAACTGCTAACGATTTTTTTGAACTTGATCGCACGCACATACAATTTACTTACACATATTTACGCACACATGCGACCATATGCGAATAATATAAACGTTTATTATACACAAAAATGAATACATATATTAGGTCAATCGGAAATTAATGTCGTTTCTGCGTATAGTGTTATTCATTTTGCTCAAAAAACAATCATTTTTTTAGATCCGACTTTGAAAATTTATACTGCATTAGATTGTAAGTGGCTGTAGATAACGAGAGTGATTACATCATTGAACAAAAATAACAACATGTTAAAATATTATCTATTTGAATTTGACGACATTACTTTCCGATCTAACCTAATTCTTCTACCCAGTGTAGTACAATAAAACAAAATTTTTTTAGCCATCTACTTTTTTATTTAAATATTAATATAAAACAAATTAATTTTTATAAATGAAATTATACTCTTTTGAATGAGATTTCATGGAAAAATACAAACTATATTACTAAACTTCATAATCTTGTATTCATCTTTATAACGACACATATTTTTCGACTTCAAATTAATTTGTTCTCATATTTTATGTCAGCTATTTTAAATATGAACCATAGTTATTTATGATTAATTGAATATAAAAATTAATAATGATATAATAATACATGTAATATCCACTTTTTAAACTGAATTAGTTCAATAAGAAATTATTCTTTTAATTCATTTCTTATAAAACTATATTTGTGTAGAAATTGCTGGAAGAGAATTAATTTAGAAGGAACAGAGATTATTAGAGAGTTATTGAAACTAATTTTATACTTGCGTGTAAAGACAATGCACCTTTATACATGCGTACATGTGCATTAGAATTATGTGTAGGATGATGTGTTTTTAAAAACGAGTTCTCATCTTTTAGTCACAGCATTGTTGTAATAGTGGATAGTTATACGTGACCATTTGCTTCATGGTGATTTAAACAAGAAAAAAACGGAAATCTATAATATTCACATGAGTTGTAAATATTGAATTTAGTAAAAATATCTAGGTTATTTCGATGAAGAGCCATCTTAATTGTCCTATATGTGCAGTGAAATTGTTTGTTTAATTGAAATATTATATAAAATAGAAAAAAAATTTAACTTGAAAATTGTATTTAATAAAATTGATGACCTAATGACATCAGTTCTGTTTATTAAAGACGCTGTAAAAAATATGACGAAATATGATAATAAATTCAAGGATCAACAAATGCATCATGAATTAATTTTGAATTTATCACACGAAAATTTAAGTGTTTCGCAGTCTAATATGGAGCATGGATTGAATGAACAATCAATATGTTGGCATATTGTTAGTAGACATACAATATTAAATATATGCACAATTATTTTGACTTTGAGTTGCATATTATTTCAAGTATTTGAATTACCCAAAGTATTGGAGAACAATCAAAATATTGAGATGCTAAAACGAGATTTGGAAGCATTACAAAGACAATTTTATGAAGCAAAATTTTTAACCGAATTCGAAGCGTTTGAAAAACAGGTGAATTTTTTATATATATAAATTTTTAATTGTACATATGTATATATTTGAACAGGATTTTCATATCTATAATTTTTACTTCCTAGGTCAGTATTCTCAGTAGCTGTTCGTAATTATTTAATAGAAGATTAATGACGGCGATATAATTAAATAATTAGTCACTCTTAATCAACGTAGGCGTTGGTGCAGTTGGATATTAATAATTTTATCTACGACATTCTTAAATTATTAAATTATTAATATAACGTTTATAAATGTGAGAAAAATAGGTTATAGAAAAATGAACGTTTTATATCAAAAATTGAAATTTCTTTGGTACATCAACGAAAATATACTTAAAACAAAGATTTAGTCTTTATATCAAATCAATATGTGAAACCCTCATATGTATCTATTTTCATTTATTTCATAAATTTAAACAAACTTTTTTTATTTTTGCTTAACATTTCCAAATTTGGTCAAGAATCGATTTCCACTCAAATTGGTTATTTAATTTAATTGTTATCTCTGATTGTTGATATAATGTTTTATGGTTTTTACGTTTTTTTATGTAGTTAATGCAATTTCGAATTCAATTAATGTAATAATTATGAATAAATTTATTTAATTCATGTTATTCATCACAGCTGTATGAAGATGGAGATGATATGTCCGGTGATGATGCTGATGTTAATGAAAATGACGATTACAACTATGACGATGAAGATTATGAATCAGATGTACATAAAGAACTTAATGAAGAAAAAATCGACTTCCAGATAATAACAACTTTATCAAATGCTGTTGAAGATCTCGGAAAAATTTCCTATAATTTAACACAATTTAATCACACAAATAATGAAAAATTAAATACGAATGTTCAAGAAAATAATACTGGCATTGCAATTGATCGATTGGCTGCTACATCAAACAGTAAACATGATTTATCGATAATGAACAGAAGTACTACTGGACAACCATTAATTGACTTTAAAAATTCAACCATCAAATGAACTTGACTTTAATGATAATATGATGTCGACAAATTATCAACAGGTTCCACAGAGCAGATCACAAAATACGACTTTAAAATATTCAAAAAACCTGAAAGTATTATTGATAAGAATGGCAAATAGTGCGATGATAACACCTAAACGACGTCAACATCATATAAAGTCAATAAGAAATTCACAAAACGAGTGAATATATGCAATAAGTACATTCATTGAAAGTACAATATGGTAAATTATGCATTTATATGTAATATATATTGTATTCATCTATACATTTTAAATTCATTCAGGTTTACAGCCTCGATAAAGGCCGCAAAAATTAATCGTGTTTTCCAGCAGAATTATTAACGTTATTTCGTAATGGCGATTAAGGTAGGACTACACCTACAAGATATAAAATAGAAAAAATTATGAAAAAAATCATATAAGCAGATAAACATGAAAAAATGACCCAGTAAAAATTTCAAGTTGATTAGGGGATTTGCAAAAAAAGTTATGAATGATTTTATGATTCGCAGCAATCGCAGCTTTAACATGGTTTCTTATGGGAAATCATCGTTGCTTGACTTACTATTTCGTGTATCTCAATAATTAAAATAGAGAGTTCGACAAAACTTTTTTTACTCATTACTAAATATATAAATATCATGTATTTGAAAAAAAATCGGGGTTTAGGGAGCCTGAATTTTATAAAAATAATAAACAATACCAAAATAAAGCGTTTTTCTCGTTTCGCTTTGGCGGTCGAGATGTACGCAATATGTGTGTAAAATTGATGTACATCATAAGTCAAGCGAGCGATTTTTTCTCTTTGACTTACTCGGTACGTGTAGTCCTACTTTAAATTGTTTTGAAGGACGTCAGATTATCTTATAGACTGATAAGTTGTTTCAACTTTATTATCTGATGACATCCAACCATTGTTAAAATGAGCAATAACAATAGGAAATTTAAAATATGTACAATTTATGGATTAAATCCGGCACTTTTGGCGATATTCAATAACTCGATCGAATAAATTATTTTGATTTAGTTTTGTTTTATATTCTTTTTATAAAAATTTTTTATTCCGGTACATAAAATATTCATATATAATCGGTTATGTTATACACAAAGATTATAATATATTTAAATATAGTAAATATAATTAATAGAACACTTCATGAATTTCGATTAATATTACTCGCTCACTCGCTTGTACAGAATTTTAATTTCACATTTGGAATGTATAATACTACATTTATGGTATGTAATCTCTAAAATTGTTATGATACATAAATTCAAATTAACTGTACATATATTATTTGTCTCATTATCTGTTTCAAGTACTCTTTCATTCTTTACTTTTGTTCTTTGACAGATCACAAATTACTTCAGTGGACGGAATATAGTTATGTAAAAAGTATTGTACTTTTTGACAAAAAAAAAATACAATAAAATTGCCATTTGTAATAGCAAATTTTTTATAATTTTACAATCCTGATACGACATTATTGCAATATTACTAAACGTTCTGTAGTCATCTGAGGTTAAGTTGACCTCAATGCTGACTTTAACGTCATACAGCGTACAGGTAAACTCTTTTTTTTAGCCACCTGGGCATAGTTTTGGTTAACACCTTCAAACTTTGCTAAATGTGATAACCGAAAAACTATATTACTTCCAATTTGAAATCGATTGGTAAAATATCTGGGTCCATTTTGACCCTTCAAAATTTTCATTTTCATCTTGATAAATAAATAATATGATTTTATTATACATTAGAATCTCATATAGATTAGATCGGCGAAATAATTGTGATGAGTTATCTGCATAGCTCCCATGGATGATCTATGCATGTTTAAAGAAGCTTTGGCCTTTGGAAATTTTTTTACGCATGTTAATTTTGATAAAAAAATTTCCGGTCAATATCTTTTTATCTTATATCGTTGAAAATATATTTCTAAATTCTTGAAAATTTCTAAACCGATAGTATATACGTGACAGGCGTTTGAAAATTAGTTGGGATTGTTTTGGCCCCTTGTGACTGCGTACAATAATTCTCAGATGTGACTAAAGAGGGTTAAAATAGATGGTCGCCTTAAAAATTTGTGCTTAGGCATTAAAAAATAAGTATGAGGACTTTTCTCTCATCTAGGGTGAATACTTAAGATTAGGGTCTCTATCTAGATACTGTTTATTCAAACGCGAAAATTATTTGTTCAGACATGAACGCATTTTTATGTAGTGATTGTAGACATATGCACGAAAATATTATAAGGTTTATACGGTTTTATATTCATTAAATTTGTAAAACTCGATAATCAATTACTCCGACTTGTTCTTATAGTGCCCGTGTGAGAGATATTTTCTACTTTTTATAATTTAATTCTGACGAGTAGTTCTTCTATTGAATTTAAGAACACAATCTAAAAATATAATTTAAAAAATAGTGATTTTTGTTTGAAGTGATTAATCTCTCCAAAATGATAACATACAATAATTAATAAGAATTTCAAACATTTCTTATGAAATCAAATTTACGCTACAACTACGTTGAAAATGAATGCATATCTCTTTGATGCGACGTCAATATGGTTAATCTATATTTTTAATCGAATGAGGATAATCAAAAAGAAATTGTGATCAAAATGCATTACAATATATGTAATTTTTCATACCGCTGTTTGTGGAATCCCTTTAACGACATGAGTTTTAACTCGAGCTTTTGTTAATGTCGATTGACTTGAAGCTTTACACAATTTTGGTTGTCCATTCGGTGAACTAGTAACAAATCCTTCGCTGCGCATATCTTTTAAGGACATATTTGAATTACTACGTAACGATGGTGTTGAACTAAATTTACGATTTTGTGCTAGACGTTCTTGCAATTTAGCTTCATTTTGACGTGGTACTCTGGTTTTTAACATCATTGGCGTATCACGATATTCGTAGACATTTTCTTTTGACGCTCGAGTTATATTCTCGATTCCTTCCGAATGTTCGTCATCTCGTACCATCAGGATGTCTCCGCTATAGTAGTGATCCGATTGTCTATGAAATAATAATAATAATACCATTGAGATTACATAAAAATTATTATAAAAACATGATAATAATTATCGTAGCGTTTCAAAAAAAGAGCACATGTATAGCCGCAATGAAATACTGAGTTATCTGCGACAATTCACAGAATAAACCAATATTTGTTTACAATATGTTATGACAATTATTGTAATATAGATGTGCGCAAATAACGATAATAGAAAGATGATACATGCAATTGTACCTGAATATTTTCTAGCAGCTTTAGCATCACTGATAGTTTGAAACGAAAAAACAGTTGTTTAATTAGATTATGAGCCGGGGTTATATTCTCGACGTGAATAGTTTTTTTCACGAAATTCAGCAAGATAAAATTAATTCTCTCTCAGAGAAAAATTTATAAATGTATATAGTTTAAAAAAGAAATAAGTATCGGTAATAATGAAAATCGTTCAGCAGTTCTTACATTTAATTTGTTTTTAGGCACATTTTCTATTTGAAAATTGTTAATTAATGAACAATAACGTTCTTCGTACGAATATTATATTGCTCACTTAAGATCTTCAGTTGAAGAAACTTTTCATGCTCGAACGACTTTCGTGAATAAAAAATAGTCTGATCATGCTGAGAATAAAGACCCCCACATACATATAGCTATACTGTTATAATTAATAGTATATATATATTATTTGTACCAAAAAGGAATCAGCCGTATCATGCACTATTAATCCCGATGTTATGTGATTAATACGTCGATTCTGTTTTGTTTACCTTCGCTTACCTTTTGGCGTTACGCCATAACATACAGCAGACAACTGATAAGACAATAAGTAGAAGACATGCTGTAGACATGGACCAAAACGCAATTTGGAGTGGCTGTTTTGGCTCCCACCAATACTAAAGTTTAGTTTAAATTCAATATTTCATTATAATAAACATAATAAATGTAAGTTAAGCAATATAATGATTTTTCACCTCTGTCACAGGCGGATACGTTGGAACTAATCGGCCAATTACAGTTGGTAAATATTGATGCCAAAATGCACTTTCTGTTTGGCGATAATTGAACAGTACAGAACTATTAAATGTTGTATTAATATTCAAATACTTCAAATATCCTGGTTTAGCCATTTCAAAATGTAAACCAAGTATTTGTGATGGCGTAGGATTTCCATGTATTGCAAAATTCGAATATGCTTTCATGAAAAAATGACTCATGTTACGATCATTATCCGTCCACTTTTCGTGATTAACTCGCCATTTTTCTGGGAAAAATTCAACATCCATAAATGGGGCGCCAGTCAACCATAAATATTCAGTGTCATGTGGAACGCGTCGCCAATCTGGTAGATGTAAAGCTTCAATTGATGTATTCAAAACGTAAAGATAGACAGGAACTTGTCGGTCAACTAATAATTTAGCCATTTTATCAAACGGAGCTACATAATTAAAGTCTGATAATAAA
Organism: Microctonus aethiopoides; assembly: GCA_030347275.1. Classification (NCBI taxonomy): domain Eukaryota; kingdom Metazoa; phylum Arthropoda; class Insecta; order Hymenoptera; family Braconidae; genus Microctonus; species Microctonus aethiopoides. The sequence continues at coordinate 1,149,632 of JAQQBS010001425.1, forward strand.
TTGATATACTGATCACGAATGAGTGTAATATTTTTCGGATCTGGCCAGTATGTATACATATATTTCATTGCTTCATATACACCATACGGATTTAATGTATAATTGTATTTGAGAACGAGTTCCCAAATTTTTTGATCAAACATATCCGCATCCATTCGATATTGTTGACGTTTCAATGTTTCATTATTGAAGACAATAAATGATGCTTCTTGCGTTGTCACACCTGCCATGTATGCAATGTCATGACGATACTTGCCAGCTTTAATACTAGTTTCTGGAGTTTCAGTGAAAAAGTGCCAATCAGATGCTCTCCAATCTTCATACCAATTGTCATGTGGTACAGTAAAATTTTCATCGAATACTGGAGCCCATGGAAACATTCCAACATGCGGTTGTAATTCTGAATTTCCAAGATCAAGAAAACTTCGTCCGTCTTTCAAACATTGAACCAATTTCCAACTACTTTCAATACTACAACCAAGTAATTCAGCATAAACTCTGGATGTATTTTGTGCACGATATTTATCAATAATCAATGCCCAATCAGCTAGAGGAGAACCCGATTGTGCAATTACTTTTGATACCATATGTCGTGTTCTTGGTGCAACCATTAATAATCCAGCGCTCGCAGCGCCAGCACCAGGTCCAAATAATGTTATAGATTCACGATTACCATTAAATGCATTTATATTGTCATAAACCCATTTTAGGGCCATTGCTTGATCTAAAATTCCATAATTTCCTGGACTATTTTCATCGCCTGTACTAAGGAAACCCAAAGCTCCCAGTCGATAATTTATCGTAACAACAATAACATTGTAAAATGCAGCCAAAATGTGTCCAGGAAATAAATTACTGGCACCGTGAATAAATTCGCCACCATGAATATAAAACATAACTGGGTATGATCGTGCCACGCCCGATTGAGTCTATAAAAAATGAATGAACAAATGTTTTATGATTTATACATAACTCTAAATTTGTGTATTACGTATTAGACAATCAAAATCTGATCAAAATTCAAAGCTTTGTTAATACCAATTATGAAAAATTTATGAAATCATTAGATTGAAGTGTGCACTTTTGACTTCTGAAAGATTTTTACAAATTATAAATTATTTTTTCATAAAACAATATAATTTTGGTATTCCGTTCAATAAAATCACGATTTCTTGAGGCAAAAATTAATTAGTAAGTTCTACCTTCTAAAAATTCAGTTTCCAAATACATTTCTAAAGTCTATCAAAGAATTTGTTTTTAATGAGATAATATATGAAATTAATTTGTATTTCGACCAATTTTTAATTCTTAAAGAAACGTGGTTTGGATATCAAAATGTTAACTTACTGGTGGTGTAAAAATATTTAAATATAAACAATCTTCATCTACATCACGGATTCCTTTAGTAGCTCCAGTGTAGTTACTTGGTTGAGGACAAGCTGGTCCCCAATCCACTGCTTGAAGTAATTGCCAACCTCTGTATTCGACAGATTTTACATTCAATAAATCAATATAAATATTTTAAATTGGAAAAATCCCAATATGAATTACATCATACACATGAATATAAATATCATAGAATTATCTTAAAAACATACACAATTATTGATTATGTTATATTAACTAAACCTGTGTGATCGAGGCGGTTTAAATCTTCCATCTTTAGTCGGAGGCATGGCATAGGGAATTCCCAAAAAAACATGTACGTGTCCAGTTACTCGTTCCACAGGTAAATTCCATGGTCGATGACGTGCTTCGGGATTATCATACAAATACACTTTAAAGCCCTGTACCTGGCCGTAATTAGTACTAACATAAATGTCTCTATCAGTTTCAAGTTTTTTTGAATCTGGTCTAATTTTCCCTTGTAAATCCTCTCTCCAACCACCGAGAATTCCTGGCAATTGTGGATACCTCGGCGCTTCTTCCTATAAAAAAATGAAAATGATAAACAATTATAACATCGCTATTTCTATTGTATATTGAATAATAATTGTTATTGCAGCGAAATGGAATGTGTTAATTGCGTGTATAATAAACCCTAACTAATTATACAACAAACTTTTACTTTTTTCACCACATATGTGTATTATGCACTCTAAAGCTTTACGTGTTTAATAATATATTCAATTATATATTTTGCTATTTTTCATATATGTATGCACACATTTTTTCAAAGCCAATATTTTAACAACCTACTGAAACTCGAAAGAATAATAACACATAGCACAATAATTAGAAATTGAATTACAAGCAATTTTCATGAAAAAAAAAAAAAAAAAACTTACACCATATCGATATCGATCCTCAGGAGGTCTAGTTGGACCTCTGTAAATGGGATCCAGGTAACTGGGTTGATATCCATACCTTCGATCCTTATATACATAAGTTTGATATGCAGTAACCTCCGGATTCATAGAATCACGATTATTTTTTCGATTACCATAACGATTTTCCTGACATTCAATAGGTAATCCAACTATCAATAGACAGTAAACAAAAATGACCCGCCCTTTAAAAGCGTCAACTTTATGAGTATTCATTGTATTGTGTTGTGTAGCTACCGAGGATATTATGATATGTCTGCAGTGAGTAATGTAATAAACTGATGGGATTAAAACAATGACGATAATGACCAGCGTAAAAGCGGCCTCGTATAACAGTGTAGTAATGAATACATGTATTATGCTTGAAGTACTTATAGTAGTTACAAAACTCATTCAATTCATCATGTTTGTACTTTCATTGACTTTACTACTCCTACTACAGTACTCTGTACTACACAGTACACTCTCGTTTCTTTCTCCCACCTTTTCTCTTGGTGATGAACGCGGTTAAAGGTTATACCAGATTGTGTTTATACAGTTCTATGTACATCTATGTTTAAATTGAGTCAGTCACACGCATGCAACGATAACCACACCCTTTATTTTATAATACAAGCATGAATTCCATATCATGTAAACAGTCATATATTGCTGCTGGTGTGAGTGGAGCGGTGGTGGGATGTAGAAGAATGTGAGAGATAGATAGAGTACACATGGTCCAATGTGCGCATGCGCCAAAGTCCTTTCTGGAAATCACATGCGCAAAGCATTGGTTATCTAGGCAAATAATAAATCTTTTAAAAAAAGAAGAAAAAGAGGGCGCTAGATTCTTATATGGCTTATGAATTCATAAGTTAACTTTGAATAATAAATTGTTTAAGGACGTTCATTCATGAGACTTTTTAGTAGATAAAATTTTTTTGTTTTCAGTTTTGATAAGTTAAATCATCTAGCTATCTACCCTTGAAATTTCAAGACTCCTTATCGATAATTTAAGAAAGTTATTAAAGATCAAAATTCAAATTTTTAACATAGAGCCTTATGGAGAATTAGCATTTTTATGTATTTAAAATTACAAAAAGTATATTGTAAGAGTAGATACAATAATAAATAAAGTTTAAAAATATTCTTTGAAATATGTAGTTTATATAACTCTACAAAAAAACAGGTATTGACGAATGTTTGAATTAAATATTAATTATTTTAATAAAGATAATTAAAACTGTTTTGGTAAATTTGTAGCCATCTTGAAAACTGGCAACAGCGCGCAGTAACGAAATATACACGTATGCACATACGCATTGAAAGTGTCAAAACATAACATAGGCACTGTTGCCAAATTTATTTAGCAATTCAAATGGCGTCAAATCATTTGTTAATGTGGATTAACTGATTTTTTTAAATAAATACCTTGAAATTAATTGGTACATATAAGAAATAATTATAAATCTTTGTAAAATTATTAATATATTTTACAAATTGTTTCAAGCCTCGAATAAATTTTATAAAAAGTTAGTACCTACTCATTTGACTCTAGCGAAGCGAATGAACGTCCTTAAGTTCTATTTGTTGTGGTCGATTGAAGTCGTCAGATGATATTTTTATAACGAAATGTGGCCACATTTTTCACTTTCCACGTTTAACACAGTGGCAAGCGACATTAGAATACCAAAATTGTCATCTAAATTAATTTCTGATATAATATTAGTAAATAATAATAATGTATAATTTATTGTATAATATGTTAATTACAGATAAATAGCGTGTTTGCAGTGTCGTGAACAAGCAAATTCATCTAAAATACATTGTCTTTATTTTAATATATCAAATAATGAATCAATTAAAGATTAAGATGCAGCAACATTGCAGGAACACATTGATAATTTATAATTCCGAATGTTTTTTGTGTAATAAAGACGTTGCAGATTATAAAACAAAGGCTGAAAAATTACAATTGCAAATGAAGTCATTGAGACATGAAATATTGAAATTTGATTCAGAAATTGAATACAAAAATTCTGCAATTCATGCACTGAAAGAGCAAATAAAATTATTATAAAAAAAGCCAAGAGGAAAAAAAATATGAAGAGCAAGGTAGAAGTGTTGAAAAAAAAATTGAACAATCTTAATAAGTACATATTTAATTATTTGTTCATTTTATTAGTACTATTGAATATATAGATATAAATTTGTAATTCAATTTTTTCATTCGATTCCTTGTTTTAGTGTTCAGACACTTTTGAGTTCTACTATAATGATGAAGCCGATGAATTAATATTATCTACTGATCCAAATAAAATTGCAATCGTATATACCTGTACTTAAACGGTTGATTTTAACTATTACATTTGGATATAAACCAATCGTAAAAAATATCGACTGATGATAAAATAGGTGAAACAAAATTTGAATACGAACCCCGTTAGCCACCCCAATAGCATTTGGTGCACTCCACCAAAGGCTATACAGCCGATACAGGGATTCACATGAAAATGCACTAGGTGCATGCACCGTGCACGATCGGTGCGCGCACTTGTCCCATTAGCCAAATGCATGCACCGATCATGCACGGTGCATGCACCTAGTACATTTTCATGTAAATCCCTGTATAGCCTTTGGGGGAGTGCACCAAATGCTATTGGGGTTTTTAGTGCACTCGACGAAATTCCACGCCGTGTTGCCACAAGCTATAACTATTGTGGGGCCACAGTATTTCACGTTATGTAATAAGCCAAAATCATGTAAATTTCATTAATATCCAAGGAAAATATTTAGGGATCCAAAAATCCAAGAAATGATCCAAGGATTCAAAAAAGGATCTAAGAATCTAAAAATCCTTGGATCCTTTTTTGGATCCTTTCTTGGGTCCTTCCGACCTTCCCCCGATCCCCCCGATCCATGGAAAAAATACAAGAACAGCAGAACATTTTCAGTGCCACTCAGGCATCTAATCAGACAAACTTTCATATACCTGGATGGATAATAAAATAAGAACTAACAAAAGCAAGAGCGAGTAAGATTGAATTTTTCAAATTATAGAAATTCTGACATTTGAATTTCGACACCTTATGTATGCATTTCTTTATTTTGTAAAGTATGTACAGGAGGCTCTCCATAGCTTCCCTCCCTCGAGGGTGTATGGAAAATTATGGGAGTCTTTTCTTCCAAAAAATACGACGTTTAGAGCGAGACAACGATATTTTTGAAATGCCATTGGCCAATAAGTTCCTTGATTTGAGGAGATATAGTAAATTAAAGAGAGGAACATTGTGGACGAAATACCGTATATGCAAAATAGAAAATGTCGATGAAATCCAACATTGTTGAGATCAATTACTCTGATTCTTCATCTACTAACATATGGGTACACGGCCGGTGTTCCCTTGTCCTACGCGTGTACTTGCCATCAAGCTCTCTTATGAATTATATTTATATAGACCTTGAGCTGGGAGCACATACAGTGAACGGATCAGGCGAACGAATACTTTCGAATGAATTAGCTAGAATTGGTTTGGTGTTCGATAAAAAATTTGCTCCGCCGTCCACATTGCAACGAATGAATACAAGTGCGAACACATACTAAAAAAAAAGGACCAAACGAATTTGGTCGGATTTTCTTTTGATGTACCGTCTAGTGATCGAACCCTTGCGAACATAAACAAAAGCATTCGATGATATTTGCCAGAATGTACACAGTAATCGAACGAATTTAACACTGGAATTTTAAAATATGGTTTTGTAAATTTTTATATGAAGATAAATGAGAATGATGTTGAATTTGTTTTTAAAATATTTGATAAATTCGTACAATATATATCAGATGTAGACCATTAATGATAATTCATAAACTGATATTCGGCCATCGCTTACCCTTTGGTAACTTTCTTTATCTATTTTTTACTATCCCAAAACCCTAATTAAGAACCTATTCATTCTATTACTCTATGGTTTATATACCAGCTCCTCGTGCAATGTAACTGACCTCTACCCCCTCTGGTATGCCAGTGAACTTTTTGCGCAGCTTTTTGCAGCACAGATTTTTTAAGACAGCCAGTTTGTAATAATAAGCAATCGGCAATGAATAAATTTGAATATTTCATTACTAAATACATCAAAATTCCCTGGAAGTTGGGATAAAATGCAAAAAACGATAAGACAAAAATATTATCATATATAATATCGTAAGAGTGAAAATTTTGCCGACAAAATTTTCAATTATTTCATGAAGGTTTGTTGCTTGTCAATTTTATGAGAAATATTTTCCTCAAAATCGCTCGCCTGCGACTGGCGATTTTGTTAAAAAATATTTCGAGAAAAATTGACAAAAAGCAACAAACCTGAATGAAAAAAGAGAAAATTTTTTCCGCAAAATTTTGACTCGAACGAAATTCGACATGACTATTTCGAGAGATCTGGCTGTCAAAAAACAAAAGAAAAATTATCAGTAGAGAACTCTCCTCTACTCATTAGTTGTTATTTGCGACAATTTTTCATTTTTTATGTATAACCTAGAGTTTTGGTCCTAGAATACAGCAATTTCATTGGAAATAAGAGCTTCTCATTGGTCCAATTTAAAGCGAGTGAAATAGTCATATATAATATCGTAAGAGTGAAAATTTTGTCGACAAAATTTTCAATTGTTTCATGAAGGTTTGTTGCTTGTCAATTTTATGAGAAATATTGTCTAACAAAATTGCGAAACGCAGGCGAGCGTATTATAATATATTATGTGAAATGTCAAAGACTGCCTTATCGTGTGTGTTATGGATTCGTTCATAGCAATGTAGATCTGGCTGTCAACAAACAAAAGAAAAATTATTAGAAGAAAACTCTCCTCTACTCATTAATTGTTGTTATTCCCGGCAATTTTTCATTTGTTATGTATAACCTGGAGTTTTGATATTAAATTCACCACTGCTTCATATGGCAGTAGTATCGTCTTCGTTTTAGAGGATGAATACGTGTATAAATGATTATTTACATGTTTAATTAGTTGAATTGAAAATACAGATTGAAATGAACACATGCATTAATATACAAAAATAGCAATTACGAGATTCCAAACTGAATTGTAATAATAATATTTGATCGATTATCGGATTAGATTTCGAAATGAAAGCGGGAGGACGTAATAAACAATCTATATATATATGGGTCATTCCATGCAGATTCGACCAATAGGTGGAATTGATTCTTTTCGATTTGGATGAATTTTGGTCAAGACCTTTCTTTCATCGTAAGACAAAGATTTGGTGAAGAAAAAAAATTTAGAAAATTTTTTTTTAAAGTTATTCAAAATTGAAAATTTCACTATTTTTCCGATTTGTTAATCTTATTTTTTAAATATCTCGAAAACTATTATAGATACAGAAACGATCGATTATTTGTTTTAAAGAGGACACTTGAGGCTATTGAATAAAAATATTTTGAAAAAAAATCTCGAAAAATGAAAGTTTTATAAAATTTTGAATTTTCAAAAATCATCAAAATCATAGCCCGGCACGAAATTTTGGGCTCCAATTTTTTATTACAATACCTTCAAATGATCTTAAAAGATCCTGAAAATTTCAGAGTTGCGTTTTTTTTGTTTCAAAATTATTAATTTTTGAATTTTGGCAAAAAAAAATAATTTTTGTTTTTCACTCCTGAGTTCAACCCAGTTGAGAATACATGTCATTTTGAGTAAGAAAAAGTTTATTTTATTACATAAAAACATACAAAAACATAATGAAAGTTGAATTTGTATAAAGAATGAAGAATATTTTCGGAGAGAATTTATTGAATCTGATGAATTTTCCGATGAAGATCGCATTTCATTTAATATTAGAAGTGGTACAGTTATTAGTTGCATTTGCGGAAAACATGATATAAAAACATAAAAAATAAACATAATTGAACTTAAACTTCTTTCACTTTTTTGGGGTTTTTTCAGTTCATCATATTAGCCCAAACTTTTTGGTTCCCAGTATAAGTAATACGATATTCATTATCATGTTTTCAGCAAATGCAACTGATAAATGTACCACGTCTTCTATAATATTTAACGAAATGCGGTCTTCATCGGAAAGTTCATTGGATTGAATAAATTTTCCTTTAACATTTTTCACTCTTAAATATTCCATTGGAACACTTTCTTTTCTCCATAATTAATAATCTTTCACAACAAGAAACATTTGAATGCAAGCGAAAAAAGGGAATATTATTCACAAATTTACTGAGCAGTTATTGGTATTGTTGACTAGTAAATAACAGTAACATTTGAAAGTATAACTACACTAAAGGAAAAAATTAAAGGGTCAAAAAATTTTTCGTAATTTTTGCGTGTTTTTTGACAGGCTGTATATCAGTGAAAAATGGTCGTATCGAGTTTCCAAAAAAAGGATTTTGAAGCTCTGAATCTCTAGTTTTCAGTCCTTGTAGCGGAAAAATTTTGGAAGTTACGGTTATTACGTGATGCTAAGAAATAGCGCAAAAAAAAAATTTGCAAATTTTGTGTCTTTTTTTTGAGTGCACGAACTTGGGAAATTTTTTTTAGCTAAACCACCAAATGGGTTGGATAGCTTGTTTATTCAGCTTCAATTTCGTTTTTTTAAAACCTGGATACGACCCTTTTTCACTGAAATATGAGACTTTTAACGGAAAAAGGTCCTTTTGTCTTCAATCATCGATATCTCAGCAACAAATGCTCCTACAGAGAATCAAAGGACAGTTTTGGAAACTAGGATAAATCTCCTATAAGATACTGTCTTAATTTTGTAGAAAAAAAAATTTTTTTTTATCCTTAACATGAATTTGAAAAAAAAAGGAAAAAAAGGGTAATTTATGGTTTTTTAAAAAATTGACGGAACAATTGGAAATATCCATGAAACGACTAATGTTAAGAGTAACTTTTTGAGTTCGATATACCCAGAAACCCCCTGTAATTGTTCATTTTCATCGTGCAAACCGTTTCTCTGTTTCAAATAATTAAACTTTTGAAAAAATTAAAGGGTCACGATTTTTGCGCTTAAACACTCATAATCATGATCAAAATGGAAAAAAACATTTCTTAGAGTTTTTTCACATTTTCCTTACAATCGATGTTCTGCAAGACGAAAAAATAACAACCGACGTAAAAACAAAAAAATATGTATCCTGAAAATATAAATATATATAAATCTATAAAGTTATTTAATTCAACTCAGAATTAAGATATTATAATCTCGACATTTTTACATATAAATTTTAGTATGATGTTCGGTGTAGACCCAACATATTCGTTGATTTAAAGAATCAGTAAGACTTTCATAGTGGTGATGGCGGTATAAGTGGTGGTGGTGGAATATAATGGTTGGTAGTGGTGGTGGTAAGAGCAACCACGTCATGGTGGGGTCCGGGGTGTCTCTCGTTTGAATGTCTGATGGTCTCATACAGCAGAGCGCTGAAGTTAGCAAAAGTAACAACTGCCTACAAGGCTGTACGAGTGTACGGTGTACAAGAGGAATCAGACAAATGCAGCAGGCGGTTGGACCACTTGTTTCGCCTTCGACTTCAGAGCCTTCAGATATTGTCATTCAAGAGCACGTTGTCGCAGTGAGAACATCTTTCGACACCAAATTTCTTTCATTCTCGTTTTTTAAATAAACTTATTTTTCATTTCAAAGTGCATTCAAATGAGTGATTTAAAAAAATGAGTGCGCGATCGTGATTAATTTAAATCATTATTTTTGGAGTATTTAAATGGAATCAACAATATATTATTTAAATATATCTTGACAACATTGTTCTGTAATACAGAGGATGAACCAAGTTTAACAGATATGTTCTTCTATTAAAACTAATTAAAATTAATTTGTCGAGTATCCTCGTTCGTCTAACAAACCCATACGCACACAAAAACATATCAATAAATCTATCTGTGTGTATGTGTATGTACATATATGTGTGCCATGGGGAAAAAGAAATAGAAATATACTCACGACGATCTCGACACGTATCAAATATAAATTCGTCTGGTGTTGCTCTGTATTATTATTTTCGTTTTGTATTTTTTAACAAATAATTTAAATCATGACGACTGAATTATCACGAGATGTGGATACACACATTGTGAGTTTATTAACAAAACTTGCGAGTCTGCAGAAACATACACAAGAACGACCAGAAAATCGAAGGATCTTGATGTCAACGGAAGCAAGAAGTTTAGAATTGTGGAAAGCAGTAGCTGTTGAGTGCTTTGCTACTTTTCTTTTTTCATTACTTGTACTCGGTGCTGCTGCATCATCGAATGTTTATGGTAGTGGTTTATCTGTTTTGGCAACAGCTATTGCTTCAGGATTTGCCATATCGGCAATTTATCTCATTTTCGGTCACATCAGCGGTAAGATAATAATTTTCAATATTTATCATTCATTTATACAAATATTCATTGTGATTTTAATATGTATACGATTAATCGAGAAGTAACATCGTCAAATTCAAATACATAGAACTTTTACAAATTTGTATTTTCAATCAATGATGATCATCATTGTTATCTACAACCTTTTGCTATCTAATTTGTAAATTTTCAATGCAGAATCGAACAAAATTATTGTATTTTAAGCAAAATGAATAACAATATGTAGAGAAACGACATTACTTTCCGATTCACCTGATGTAACTAATTAAAATATTGATTGAAAGACAAAGAGTTTTATTTACTGCTATGTTTTTAGGGGGACATGTTAACCCAGCAGTGTCAATATCTTTTGCTCTTTCAAAAAAAATATCTCCCCTTCGTGCGGCCCTTTATTTAGCAGCACAATGTGGTGGTGGAATCGCCGGTGCGGCTATGCTGTATGGGTAAGTTTTAAGTATTACGGATACTTTTTTTTTTAAATTCTATTAAAAAATGCAGTAAACAAGATTAGCCATGGCCGTTCTAAACTCTAATTGTAATTAGCTCGTAAAATATTCCAATTCTACTGACTTTTCTCATTTAATTATAAAAAATAAATAGTGGATTGGAGAATATTTATTGTTTTATTACCAAAACCCTTGCGAAAGAATTCAGATCGACATATCGCAATCCCGTTGTACATAACAACATTATCATTTATTGGTATAATTATTTTTTTGCACTGCGATATAATATAGGTATATATGTCATTAATATTTGAAAATCAGTATAGAACACAAAATGCAAAATATAAATAATCATTATTCACCACCTTTATATTCAACTTCAAGAACTTCATATTATAAATATGGAATAATGATGATTATATTTATATTTCTATTCTGATTCTAAACATTAAATTCGGATTAGTAGGTAATACATATATAATAAAAAAATGGCTTTCAATGAAAAATAAAAAATAAATAAACAAAATAAATAAAGATAAGACAAGCGGTATGTATAGCATAATTGACGAGAGAACGTATGAGGAGAGGGACAAATAAAAAGGAAGAGCAAAGTATATATTATATGTATGTATATGTATATAAGAATGAGCGAAAGCGTTCGTGTGTCGGCGAGCACCTGCCTTCGATACCGTCCTCAAAAGAAGAAAGAAGACACGCCAACGCGAACATTTCAAGCAGCTGGCGCAGATGTTTTATGGACCAAAAAGCGATTGGGAAATAAGAAGAAGATGAAGAAAATAAAAAAAGAAAGGAAAGGGAAAATAAAATTCGGTCGCGGAGCCACGACAGGGAGGATCGTAAGATAATGAATACCTGTGCACATGATGTGACGGTGGACACGTTTCATGAGGCATATATGTATAAGTATTCCTATAGATATTTTAAGATAATACCCTTCGGCTGTGTGCGAGCGCGTGCGAGTACATTCATTCAGCATCTGTGCCTTTCATCATCATCACCACCTTGTTTTTAATCTTCCCTTTTTTCGTTATAACTTTACTTTATGTTCTATAATTTTTTTTTTTCAAAGTCACCGTTTAGATAATATTAATGGAAGATATTGGGTTTTAATTTAATGTCTTCAATTGTTGATACTTATTTTTTAAAAACGTGAAGAAATATATATTATGAAACAAATTTAGTTGGAAATATGATGTGAAAATTATTATGTGACATATTATTATATATTCGCAATATGTCTAAAAGAAGAACGAATATGGACTTTATTTTCATTTTAATATTGAATTAGCTTCGTTTGTTTAATGAGTATTTTTACATAGTCAATTTTGTCTGAAATTTTTGGATTAATGAAAAGGTTCTCTGAGGTGAGAAGAGGAATAGGTGTAGGTAAAGTAATTGTAAATCCTAATTACTTATTGGTAAAAAGGGAATAGATAGTGGGAATGGATAGTGTTAGGGATTTTATTTATAATTTTATTTTTAAAGAATTATTTGGGGCTTCTAAGCAAGCGGCAATAAAATTGCAATTAGTTACGAAAATTTAGAGTGTAATAAAATAATGAAATAACGAATTTTAGAAGACAATAAGAATTTATGTGTCCGACTGGCGACATGAGTATTAAGAAAAGTGAAAGTGACCAAACAAAAAAGGCATAATTATAATAGAACTTCAAACATAAATTATGATTTGTAAATAATGAAATTTAATGGAATACCCAACAAAATGTTGAATTTTTTGTTCGAGTTATCGATTATATATTTACGTTTTTTGTTATTTTTCTTTTTCTGGTCGTGATGTTTCGTTTTTTTAAATTTCACACAATTAAAATACGAGAACTATTTGCCTAAATTCATTATTTCACTATAGCACGGCTTTTTTATGGAAAAGAAAAAAAAAATGCTAAAATTGAAGTGGTTTTACCAGCATGTTTAGATCGACAAAGAGGTAACAAGTGTGCGATATGTACAAAAATAATAATCGAACAATAGTTCTAGTTAAAACCTCACCCTGTGGTATAGTGCATGGAATACGGACACACACCCAAACAAATGTATGAATATCTCTCAGGGGAGTAGTCTTCGACCCCTGAGGACAAAAAAATAAATAAAACTAAAAACGATAGTGGCATCGTTGCATCTGTCATCATATGTTAGATACACAGTTGCCCATCTCATGAGTAAACTTTGGATCCTTATTTGATCAAACCTTTGATATAAAAACTCTCTTAAAGTTGTACAAAGTTTCCTCAAAAAATTCCAATCAAAACACAATTCAAAACCTGGCAATTTTAAAGACAATGAAAATTGATCACACATGTGTATGTATCTGCAGTAAATACATATATTTATTGAGTATGTAGGTGATTTAACTCAGTTCACCATAGAATTTATAATGAAGCAGCTGTGAAGGATGCAGGTGCAAGTTCGTGTGAGGTTATAAACAGGAGGATAACCTCATGCCGGATACCTTTTGCTCTCCCCCATCATTGTGTATATACATATAATATCCGTCGCTACTTTATTTTTCATCAATCATGAATTCATATAAAATGATTTTTTTCATTTTTTACTGTATAAAATATGCATGCACATGTTTGGAAGTATACTTAGAAATGCCAATAACTATCATGAATACGGATTTACGTGCGTTGGATCAGAAATATCTATGAAAGATTTTTATGTGTATAACAGATAACAGGGTTCAAGCTGCGATTTCAAGTTAATATCTCCTAGATAGATTCCTATTTTTATTTTATTTTTTTCTCTATAAAGTTGCAGAATATAATACCTATATTATACGTGCCTTATAAGACGAAATTCGAAGCTGAAAGCTAAGAAAATATTAGAACGACACCATTTATATTTATTTTTAGAGTGACTTTAACTCGGTAATTGAAGAGATGGCGAAAAAATTGTATCAAAAAAATGAATGATTTAGTGACTATGAAAAATATAACAAAAGATGGTTATTTAGAGTCATTATTTTCTTCATCATATTCTTCAAAAACATCTGCGAACTCTCTCCTATTAATCCATTTGATCAGTCTCGTTCTTTCTTTTCATCCTGCTATATCCAGTTAACGCTTTAAAGGAGAACCTTAGACGCTTGAGATTCTGGGCATCGTTTCAAGCAACATGTGGCCAGCACGTGTCCCCTCCCCCTCGTCATTGCTCACGATTTCTGTGTGTGTATATAGGTTCATCTCTCTTTTTTTCTGCTCCATCTTTTCCTTTGGGGCCAACTTGCAGCTGCTCATGAGGTCGGAGGCCTTATATATTCTTTTTTCTTTGCGCTGCCCGAGGGTTCTGTATACTCAAAAGGATCTTGTCCATACGAAATGCTCTTCATTCATTTTTCTTTTACATTTTTCTCGAGGAATTCCGATACCTGGCTCGTCAGTTACATATAATCGTATATACGATTCCGAAAATTTTATGATATAACAGTACATTTCGAAATTTTACTTATTTTTTTTTTTCGATAATAATTCAACAATGTGTATTTTATTTTGGAATTCTTTGGTTTTTTGTTTTTCCTCAATCGCCATCAATACATGCGTGCGTGCTAGAAATTATATACAATTTTGTTTAATTATTGTTATTCATTTCATTTTAGTTATATTTAATTTATAAATGAAAATTATTTCTTATTTGTTTTCTCAATACGTGGACAGGAATAGAAATTTTTCTCGTGTCGTGAATAATTGACGTTATTATATCTTATCTTCGATACACAATAACATGACGTAAGAGAGAAGTTAGGAAATTGACCGATTAAGAGAAAATATAACCTCAGTTTTTCTGTCGGCAGAAAAATGGTCAACAAATGACACTCAAAAAGTTTCCATTTTCATTTTAGTATTGATGAAAATATGATATGTACCGTGGAAGAAACGTGTGTTTTTACTAATTTCTAGTGATTGCCTTGGGTGTTCGACGAACTTCGCACTCTTCGAAAAACACCGTCATTTTTTCCTCGTGTTGCACACTATACTATTTTTATGATGACGATGCTTCACACGATGAAATGAAAAAAAGTGAAAAAAAAAAGCTATATATACATTATATATGCGATAAACATATGTATATATGTTCATTCATTTCCTGCCTTCAGTTGTAAATTCTTGCATTGTTAAAGGACAGTGAGAGGTGGTTTTGTGCAATTTTTTTTTAATTCGTCAAAGTATTTCGCCCTCTTTAAAGCAAAAAAACACTAAGAAAGCCCACTCTATAAATTATACAGGGTGTAAAAAAAATAGTGTACCGGACTTCAGGAGGTGATAGTACTCATCAAAATAAAAAAAAAGTTTATATAAACATAGGCCCTGAAATGCTGCATAAGGGAGATACATCCACTTATAAAGTGAACAAAAAGAATAGTTTTTATTTAATTTATAGAAAAATGGACGATGAATTTTCTTGAAATTTGGTATTATCGCATATTTTTGCTTCCTTTACACAATATTCAAAAAAGCCAAATCTGTTTTGCAAGGTTTGATTTTGCAAGAATGGAAGGTTGATTTCCACATACATTTTTTGTTTTTAAGATATAGCAATTTCAACATAAAATTCGAAAAGTTATGACTTTTTCACATATAAACGATATTCTTCGTCTTGCTTGACAGAATATACAGTTCCCGAGATATTTGCGTTTGAAACTTGCAATGGAGAAAGAAATCAACTTCCCACCCTTACAAAAACAACCTTTACAAAATACTTTTTTGAATATCACCATTGCGTTTGAGGGAGAAGAATACGTGAATATACCAAATTTCAAAAAAATTTATCTTCAGTTCATTCAAAAATTAAATAAAAACTACTCTTTTTGTACTATCATCTCTCGAAGTCTGATACACTATTTTTTTTTATACCCTGCATTTATATCGGTGTTCATTAATGGATTATTACAAAGACATAATATTATCTCTTCTCTTAATATCCATGTTCCAAAACGGTAAGTTGCCACATTACAAAGAAGGATTAAATATCTTTATAATATATAGAAAAATATATATCATAATGGACATGAGTTCAAACATATGACAACTTTCACAGAGGTTTTATTTGGTGCAACACACCCCGAATATTCTCACGAAATTTTATAATAGACGTATCGTAATCATTGCGATTTGACCGCCCGTGTCGGTCATGTGTCACCGGCTTTTGTTCATCAGATAACATGATGACATCGCGTTTGAATTAACTTCAAAATGATAATAAAACCATTATATATTTTACACCAACTACAACTATCAATAATTATATCATATCGATATATTTGGACTCTGCTTTCATCGAATATTCATATTGATAAGGAGTATGAAAACACTCAATTCGTGATTATAGTTTCAGTTACAGTAATATGATATTAGGGAGACATAAGGATCCTATATTAATCTGTAGCATAGAGATGGCAGAACAAGTGTTTCCAACAGGGTCCAAAGCCTGTCCAAGTCAGAGGGGTGATATCAATAGCTCGTTAAACTCGATGTTAAGGGGAGATACCCTAGCTGAAAATTGAGTAGAAATTTATTTAAAACGTATCACATACGTGGTGGTACACCATCGTGACTGTGATCTTTAATAAAAAAAAAAATGAAAAAGGGGGGTGGAGAAACGTTCCCCACAAATAAAGTAATCGACCCTCTAACATATTCCGACAACTCTCCGTTGCCATACCGTATTCAATTGTCGTGTGAACCACAAAAATGGGGCACAGGTTGACACTCAAATCAAGTGTAATATTAAATATAAAACGAAGCAATCGATTTTACATTCAAAATCAAAATATAATTCTGAGTGGATGGAAATAAATTATTTTCCAAAATAATCTTATTTTTAATATTTTTGTATTTATATTGTATAAATCGATTCGAATTTCGTGTTTTTTCATTCTTTTCATTTTCATCAAGATAAATAATTGAACGAAAATTTAACAGTTGAATAATTTTCAAAATCGTCTAATGTGGGCAGACTCAAAATGTGAAGTATTTACTGAAATTACACAATTAATTTCCAGCTAAATCCAAAGCATTTTTTAATATATAAAATAGTTGAAAATTAGTAACAAAAAATGGCAAATATATATTCGAAGTATATAATGCCGCAAACTTTTATATTCATAAATAAAATAAGAAATGATGGAGATCAAATAAGGTCATACAATCGTAACCCCGTATGATTATGCATTGGTAGGGTGAAAATTGAATAACCCTTGCACCGTTGGAGAAAATTTATGTATCGACACTCAAGAGATTACGACTGCTAATATAAACATCATTCCCTGTAGGGTTTTTTTTTATCTAATGCAACACAAAGACTGTACAATGGGGTAATGATGAACTTTCTATGGTTAACAATTATTAGCCTTATCCTCCACACATTTATAAGGTCACCCATATGTGAACTCCATTTATCAATTGTCATCATAATTTTTATTTTTTTTTTTTTTGTACAGCGTCATTGGAACTCAGGCCATGCCATCCAATACACGTTCTGGGATAGCAGTAGAAAAACTCCTCGTGGAAATGGCACTGTCAATTCTCATAGTGCTAGCACATTTTGCAGCAAATCTTCCGAAATTACCCTCAATACTATCAACAAGATCTGCAGGTGTACTCGCAGCAGCATATACAGCTGCAACATTAGTATCAGTAAGTAACATCAAGCTCAGAATTTTGGAATAATTTCATGTACGAAAAATATAACTAAAATTTTTGGAACTATATTTAAAATAGAAGAAATTATTGAAATTGTATCGTGATATTCGTATCATTTCACATTATTAACACGTTATTTTCTGCTCAAAATATTAATTATCATTACTTTTATATCGTTCTTTAATATTTAAGATTATTCTTTCCTTATACATTCATACATGCACATATGTATCGCTGATAATTATAATCCATGCTTGGACTGAGTTGTAAATAATTAATAATTAATTTTTGATATTTAATTAATTTTTAGAGTCCATTTTTGAATCCTGCAAGAGCTCTAGGCCCAGCTTTTGTCATGAATCGTTGGGACAACCATTGGGTCTATTGGGTTGGACCAATTTTGGGTGGTGCTGTTGCTACTCTGCTACATGAATATGTTTTGAGTCCAAAACGTTCATCTGACTCGCGAGAAATGGATGACGGTGATAATTCATCAATGAGATCAGACGAGGATACATATGATGATTTTGATAAACCGACAAGTCCAAAATTCCCTGGCGGTTATGCAACATATAGACCAGTTGCTGGCGCATCATCATCGATTTATTCGGCACCCCCAACCGCTACTGAACGCGTTGAATCGATATATGGTGGAACAAAGTCACTTTATTGTAAATCACCGCCATTGACAAGGGCTAATCTAAATAGATCACAAAGTGTTTATGCAAAATCAAGTGCATCTCCACGAGATGGATTTTTCCTACCAAAACCAGGACCATTGCAACCCGCACAAAGCCTATATCAAATGAAAATTGGACAAAGTGCAATTCTACCACCAACCAGAGATCAATTGTCTACCTCTCAAGCACCATCACTACCACAACCTGGTCAAAGCCAGTCACAGAATCACAATAGCACCAATCAAAATATGCAAAATCAATTGCAACAATGTACCCAAAGTATTTATGGTATTCGAGGAATTTCAACAAGTCTGAGCACTCGTGAAAACGGAATTTATGGCGTTACAACTGCATCAAGTATATATGGTCGTGCTCCGGCACCCCCACCACCCACATCTCAGTCACCATCATCACAGACCAGTCAAGTATCACATCAACAACAACAACAGCAGCAACCGAATTCAGATAATGCATCAAATCCAAGAAGACCAGAGAGCATGTATGGCCACACATCACGACGAAGTGATGATTCTGCGTATGGCAGTTATCAAGGCTCGAGCAGGGGTAACTATGGAAAAGTTGCTGGTGCACCATCTTCAGGACACAGTATTCAATCTGGCTTGAATCAATATAGAGAACAGTCACGACCTAGCCCGGGTCCTCTGCAGCAAAACCAGGCTCAGCAGGGGAATTTCCAACGAAATTCACCCAACCCTCAGTATTAAGTTTTCTTATATATTATATTTTATCATACCATATTTCATGAATTTTAAATTTGCGAATTGATTATTCTTTATATTTCAACATTATTCGCCAATTTGCTGTGAAATTCACGGCTGAACGCAAGTACATTCGCTTAGGTAGAATTATTATTATTAACTTCTAATAATTCAATTGAGAAGTGATAGATATTTTATTCTAGAAGAGGTTCTGATTCTGAATTCAGATCAATGTTTTTTGATTTTCATATGGATTTTTTTCCACTGGTTTGTCAACTTTGAAAAATTCTTCTCTAACCTCATGATGTACTGTTAAATTGGTGTACATTTCGAAATTTATATTTTTATTCAATAGAAAATAAAGTGTTGGAAAATAATTTTTCAATTCAATCGTTTATCCAAATAGTTAAATAATATAAATTTAGAAAGTAGTTCTATAATATCTTTACGTTATAAAATGATGAAAATCTTGAATTTTTACTTTTGCGATTACGTTTGCTTAATTCAATGAATTTTCAATTTGAAAATTCCTTCTGTAACTGATATACCATTTTTATCTAATACTGTAATCAATAATGTATGTCAATTGTTTGCCCATGTAATGGCAAATTAAAATTTTAAGATATTTTGAAAAAAACTGTATATAAGCTATAGATAAATTCTCCTATATTTTTTGTAATTTATTATTCTCACTAATTAATACATTTAGTTATTATTATTGTTATATGAATGTGAGTATATGTTTAGATCAAGTCATCATCAATAAATAATTGTAAAGAGATAATAAAACATCTCACTCATTATTCTGATATTGAATGATATGCACTACTATACTATAATTCCTTTAAATTTACATGTTATAATAGAATTCGATCAGAAAGTATAAAAAAGCATCAAATTGAATTACATTTCACATTTTGTTTTTAAATTCATGAACACATAATTATTATTTAACCCCAGTGATCTTCAGATCTTCCAAATTTATACGTCAATGATCCCAGGAAGATAAATATGTTTTGCAAAAATAGTCCAACACTTGGCCAGTAATGTTTTGTCTCTGAATAAAGATATCAGTTTAATTATATAAAATTCTTCATTTATCATCATGAGGAATTGTAAGTTTTACCTTTTGCAGCAAAATCAGCAAATAATATCCAACAAGCAGCAATCACTGCTGAAAATCCCATGACAAAGCCAAGAAATAACCATCCTCGAGCACCTCTTGATCCTAAACATCCGCCATTGTATGAATCACCACGTATTTGTGCATTCGTTACAGAATTCACCCTGTAATTGATATATAACTGTTTCATGATCAATGAATAATTGTCCGATGACAAATTAACTTACATAAATAAAGATATTGTTCCAAAAACACCACAAATATGATATGCATTGTACATATCCGCAGGATACGTAGCTTGGGCATCAATGATAAACCACCAACCCGTAAAAAACTATAGAACAAAACAAAAGTTTGATTTAGTCAATAATATGATACTTTGCTGTCTCAAAATAAATGACAAATCATATGAGCAAATTTTGTATCTTACCAATGTACCTGCAAGCATTGACATTAGAGCATTTCGTTTTTCTCCACCCTCAAACCAAACACATGAAGGAATTTGAATATTTTCTAAACACGACGCCATTTTTACAATCTTTTATCTCTGACAATGAAAATAGAATTTATTTAATTTTCAATGCTTTGTTTTTTTATTGAATATTTTCGTCCTAACCAAAAAATCAAAATGACAACTGCAAATCCATTATATATGTATGTACTACTAAGTGAGATGGTGGACATAGAATGAGATGGATATAGTGCAAATATTTCAAAGTGCGCATGCGTGAGACCCTTCCTTTGAAAAATGGATACGCAATTGTTTGTTTAATTTTTATAAATAAAAAGTTATTTTTTTGAATGAAAAATTAGACTGCACCATTAGTAAATTACCCGAGATAAGTGCAAGTTTTATTCCGTCAAGGGAATATTGAAGTATTCAATTCCCGAGGAGAGCGTTTAAATTTGAATTTAACTTTTCACATAACGATTATTTGTTTCATAGGAATAATAGTATTATATAATAGGTTTATGAAATGACAACAAATGTTATAATACGTTAGAATATACTGTAATATATACATTTAATTTCCAAAATGTACAAGTGGATTCGTTCGGTGCTTTTCGTAAAGCCTATCAATCGACGACTGAGTTCAATACAAAAATTGTACATACATATAATGTGCTTCACTTGCGTGTTCGAATTCGAAAGGGCGGGATAGCCACTAGCGCTATTACTTTTATGGAGAATAGTAGTACTAACCAGATTAGGAATCACATGTTTCGAGTTGAGTTTTGTTCTATGCAGTGCATATATTCTTGGCTGACACTTGATATATATATATATATATATATATATATATATGTATCGATTCGTATCATGAAATATATAACTTTAATATTTTGTAAATGATAATTGGTAAGTGATAAACTAACTTTTCTTGTTCTAAAAAAATTTTAAAGTTTGCAGTGATTTAATTTGGATCAAATTTCAGCACACAGGATGCTCATCATCACTTTAAGGATAATTCATAGCTAATTGGGATTGAACTACATTATTGATAAAAATTCACGAAGATTTTGTAAAGTGATTTATGATCACGAATTGAAAAACTTTATAGTGTCAATTGTGGTGCCATCGTATAATAAATGGATAATCACCGTTGAAAATGTAAAAATTATTTTTCAGTCATACCTGAAAGTGACAGTCGTTAACTTTTGTTATATACTTTTTCCTGAATTCAAATCATTATGAAATACTCTACATCTCCCAGTCCAAGCCGGTGTAATTCACCATCACCGACACCACTTTTTCATAATTTCAATTCCTCATTACCAACACCAATCACATATAAGAATAACTGCATTGGTGCAGCATCAAAATGTTATAAATATTTAAGGAAATTGCTGAAGTTTGATCAAATGGATTTTGAATTTGCCATGTGGCAGGTAATATATCTTCTTATTTCACCACAAAAGGTCTACAGAAATTTCCAAAATCGCAAACGTAAGTTACATTTACAATTTATAAGTTATAAATAGATCAATACTAATAACAGTTTGATGAGTATATTTGTTATTTTCAGAAACAAAGTTGCAATTTGCAAGAGATGATCCAGCATTCTTGGTTTTGTTAGGATGTTGGCTGTGTATATCCTCAATCGTGTTTGCTGTAATGACTGGATTGAATTTTGTTCAGTTTGTGAAATTTTTGTTATATGCAACATTTGTAGACTGTATCGGCATCGGATTATGTATTGCAACGATATTCTGGTGACTAATTATGGATAATGATATGATTTTATTTCAACTTGATGTTTATACTTTGATAATATTCTAGGTTTGTAACGAATTATCATTTGCGACATGATCGTTCTCAAGATGTAGAATGGGGTTATGCATTTGATATTCATTTAAATGCGTTTTTTCCACCTCTAATTATTCTTCATATGCTACAACTCTTTTTGTATCCTAGTAAGTTTATTAAGACTAGCTTAGTAAATAGTTATGCTAAGTTTAATTATTTTTTTTATCATTAGTAATTATGGCGAATTTATGCTAACACAGGTTTCATCAATTACGACACTTTTTCTGCGCGTTTCCTTGGGAACACATTTTGGCTTGTGTCCCTTGGTTATTACATCTATATTACGTTTCTTGGTTATGCTAGTAGGTATTTCAATTATATAAATAGAGACAATAATTGTTAAATTTTATATTTTTCTCCTTTAGGTGTTGATATTTTGCATCATACTGCTTCAATACTCTGGGCATTACCTATTATCTTAATTTTTTATATTATATCTTTGTTTGCTGGATTCAATATTAGTAAAAATATGATCGAATTTTATCATGGACGTGCGATCAACTAGAAATGCTTTGTGTACATTTAAGATAAGAGATTGTTCATATGTTTTCTAATGTATTATATAAATTTAAATTGAATAGAATTATATTTATCGTAATATCTTTTTTGGCTAAACTATATTTCTATTCTATTACAATTTTATAAAAAAATATATTATAATTTAGATTACTTAATGAAAAATTGGAAAAAAACTTCCGTATTTATTTCATAATAGTTTTGGTTGACGTTTTAAAATTGAAACATCTAATATATTTTGTTTTCCGTGATTCATGTTGTCGTTAGTTATTAATTGTTCATTATTCATCAATTTGTGTTTATCCATATAATTCCTTGTTGATATTGACATTGTATTTTTTAAAATAATATCCATAATTGAGTGCGATTTGGTTAATTCATTCATTGACTTTTGAGATGAATCATTTCGCGCAACGTATTCGTCGCCAAGATATTTCAAAGCTAATGCACGCATATGAATACTAGCGTTTGTCTCTGATGTTGAATTCGACGTTTGAATAATATTCGTTTGATAGTTTACTCGGGGATAATATGAAGATTCAACTGCAATTAATCTAAAATAAAAAATATTTCATTTATAATTATAAAAGAATATATCAACAAATTTAAAGTTTTTTTCCAAATGTAACTAAATAATGTCTAGTGTATTGACTTTTAAATGAACTTACTTATCATCAATGTTTGATGTAATTGCATTCGTAATGCCAGCGAATGCCGTTTCAAGTACTATCATCTGGTCTGTATTTGATTTACGTGTCACATTGCATTCAGTTTGTGGTTGACAAATTTCATTGGAATTGTGTAATATTTCATTAACATGACACAGAACATTATTATAAAATGTCCAACCAATTTTAGCTGATGTCGCTTTAAGTGATTCATCATTGTCATTGTCAGCGTAACAATCAAATTTTTCAGTAGGGTTATTCTGTACTTCTTGATTATAATTAACTATGTGTCTATCAGCATTTTCCGAAACTTGACACTCGGATTTCTCAATGATTTTTTCTAGTGGACTTTTTAATGAATGCAAAGATTCACCTCTACAATTTTCTACAAGATGTGAACAATCTTTCGTTGTTGTACCTTCGACAGTTAGATCACTTGACTTGTTGCGAATAGTGAATTCAAAACTAGTCATAACACCGATTGATACTTTGTTGTCTTCTAAAATAGTCCTCACGTCTTCGCTGCATCTTGATTTTTGTTGGAGTCTCATAGATTTGTACGATTTAATTTCATTGTCAGACACATGAGATGAGGTCTGCAATTAAAATGAGACAATGAAATGTAATATATAATGTAAGAATATTTGTAATAAGTAAAATAGCTTCTCAAGCTTTTCCTTTACCTTCATATCATGACCTCGATATTTATTTAAATTTGCCACTAATGCATTTATTTGACACTTGAGCGATTCCAGTTGTTGATTTTGTCTTTCAACTAATGTTAATAATTTCATAATGCGGTTATCTCCTGTCCGACTGTTACATGGATAATTCCAGTTATAATGTGAGTTCGTATTTGAAGCACGATGTATTTGAACATTTCCTTTCTGTTTATTTTCTTCATTGCGTGATTGGTTTATACAATAGTCATTATACTGAATTGATGGATTGTGATCAAACTTTGAAGATATTGCATTATTTTTGCTTTGTTTAGCTATTAAGCCATCATGATTTTGTGATAATGTATATCGTTGATCATTTGTTGTATTTGGTGTAAAATTACGTTCGTTAAGGTAATTATAATTCGCATTTGATTGAAGGATTTGATAAAATCTCAAACGTGAATCGTGTGGGTATTGGAACTTGTTTGTTTGCTTTGAATCGTTTTTATTTGTGAGGCGTTTCAAATTCATTGATTGTGAAGTATGTTCGGTATGACACAATGAAATATCTGGCACCGTTGCAACGATTTTATCCTGGCCAAATATATAATTAGAGTTTTGTTACTTATTTTGGAATAAACAAATGTTTAATGAGGTTAAATTCATTTACTTACTGTAAATGGTGAGGTGGGACACGGTGGTTTATCCCACACCGAAACGTCTGATTTATTTATTGTATTACAATATTCATTCATCATTGATGTAAAGTGTATTCGATATCAACAAAATGTATCCGAGAAATGAAGAACACCCAGATCTCCAGAATTTTCCTAAATCACATGCAACTTGAGAAATTTCGCGCGTTTTTAAGGCTCCGTAGAACTGTGATCTCACTCACTCTCAGACTCTGCACTACTTTCGCTGTCTACAACTGCAATACCAACTCAGCACAACCAAATTCTAACGCTAGCCATTGTGCGGCGTTCCGTTCGATCTGAGGAACCACCACGACGCGGCTCTGGGACATCTGGATTCTAGACTGTGGACATGCGATATATATATGTGGCGGCACAATCTACACTATCTTCGCTGCCTTCTACTGTAATACCGACACAGCACAACAACTACTAATTCCAGCCAGAGTGCAGCGTTCCAATCAAGCCAAGGAACCGCCACGCCGCCTATAGAAGCAAGCTCAACAAATGCGTTTAGACTCTAAACTTTAGAGCAACGCTCTCTCTGTCGTCGGCCGTACAACAAGCAACACTACACGTGTGCTCCGCTTATTCAATCACGCTATACTGCTTTACCACGCGCGAACTATTAACTATATATGTATATGATATAGAGAAATGCCCATGTTATATCCCCAATATAGGGATATACATATATTCATAAAACATAAGACGCGCATGCGTGAAATATCCACTTTGGAAAGATGTATATATATATATATATATATATATATATATATGTATCTCAAGCATAGAATAATTTAATTATAAGAACACATATGTTAAATAAAATTACAATGACACATCTATATATATACATATATATAGATGATAAATTTCAAAATTGTGTGAGTAATAAAAAAAAAATGTTGAATTTCCTAGTAATTTGACTAAAACCTTGAATAAC
>JAQQBS010001425.1:1181120-1202194 GCA_030347275.1 Microctonus aethiopoides
TTCGATCAAATTCATTGTACCGTGAGTCTCTGAATTTTGGTGTCCAAAAGTGTCCGTTCAGGCGCTAATGGGTTAAAGGGGATTTCATAAGTATTTGGGTATAAAAAAAAAATCAAAGGCACTACATATAATACCAGTCTCCAACATTCTTAAACCCTGCTTCGAAGGGATGAGAAGATGATCATGCAGAACTGCTCATCACTTTAAGATTTTTTCTAGACGAAGGTCTTCAAGAATCATCATTCTTAAAACTAGTTCCATGTTTTGCACTATTGATTATACATGATTAAATTGCTACATTTTTCAATCTACAATTAGTCACAAAAGCAGCTATTTTTCTAAATGTAACTAGAAAAAATACTATATATTTGAATTGAACTCGAAGGCTCCAAATAATTTGTCCTAATCCATTCAATGACCACCCTCCTGGATGATTACATCAATATTTATATTTATAAACATTCCGTACTATTTATATCATTGATTTTCATTTAATTATTGGTTTGCCTTTGATTACTTCTTTGTCTATGACAATTGAAATCTTCCTGTATTTCCAACAAAGATTTGCCACTGGTTTCAGGTACCACAAAGTAAATAAATCCAATGCCAATAAAACAAGTGATAGCAAAGAATCCAAAAGACGTATAAATTCCGCAGTAATCAGTCACTACTTGGAACATTTTTGAAACAAAAAATGCCAATATTGATGCCCAAATATTTGCCAATGATACAGCAATGCCTTTGATATTCGTCGGAAATAGTTCCCCAAGCATCATATACGGCAGCGGACTTAATCCTAAAGCTATAACAAATTCATATACGATAACGGACCCATCTAGAATCCATCCGAAATTATTCATTTTACGACCAAGATACAATTTAACGACGTAAAATATAGTAGACGTTGTTAACGCTAGCGCGGCTAAAAATGTCGTGCTTAATAGCAACGGCCTTCTGCCAAGTTTATCTACCAAAACAGCTGCGGCTATGCCAGCAATTAATTGAAGATTACTCAAAATGATAACAGATATGCCAGGTGATAGTCCAGAATCACTTTCAGCCATTATTTCCTGAGTGTAAGATTCGATAGCTGCTATACCACTGAACTGTAAAATTAATTGGAGTCCAAAACTGATTATGACTGCTTTACGAATGCCTATAGAGTGAAAAATATCCCAAAAATTTCCACGATTTGTCATATCTTTCATAACTGTTTTGGCCATTTGATCTAAAACCTCTTCGAGTCCTTGTTTAGATTTATAACAGTTCAACCTTTGCAGGCATTCTGCTGCTCCATTTTGATCTTTTTTTAAAATAAGATAGTAAAGTGATTCTGGCATCCATACGAAGCTTAGAAAAAATACTACTGGAATAATTGCACAATAATATGCAAGATAGTGATAATCAACAAAAGGTCCGATAGTATGAGCGTATAATTCACCTAGCGTAACCATAAGTTTAACAAATGATCCTAAAGCACCTCGAATATTTTTACTAGCTATTTCTCCAATATACATAGGGCATACAACATATGTAATGCCTTGTCCAATGCCGCTGATAAAACGAGAAGTATACAGTACGTATGGGTTCCATGCAAAGATTATTAAAATCCATCCAAATAGTAATGGCAATCCAGCAAATAAGAGAGTACTTTTCCGACCATAACGATCTACCATTAACGCAGCTATTAAATTACCAGGAATGGAACCTAGAAGGTAGAACGAAACAATCCAAGAGGCATCGTTTGATGTGGTTGGCAGGTGTGAATCATTTGATTTTAAATAAGGTAGAGTTGGTGATGTCCAACCAATGTGTGAGCCAGAGATTGCCATTGAAAGAGTTGCTAAAACAATATCATGAATATGTTTAGTATTTTCTAGTGTCTCTATAACAAGTCATAAAGTTAAGCAACGCCGAGTGTGATCAGTACACAGTAAGATAATTTTTGTAAAAGTTTACTCAGAATTTGTGTTAAAATTTTTTTAGCATTAATTCAACATTGAAATGATGTTGAAATAACACATTATTCATGTGACTCGATTCAACTCCGGTGGTGTGTTTAACGAATTCTCGTGTTGAAAATTGATACAAATTGGCACCAAGTGGCATAACATAAAAAATTCGAAGTTTATAGTAATGGATGGTTTAAAAAATTGAAACGTCATAATATTCGTTCTATTACTATCGTAGGAGAAAGATGATTTTGTAATGTAGACGCAGCTGAAATTTCATTTCTTACACTGAGAGAATTTTCGAATAAATATTACTTCGTAACCCATAGTAAGCCTGAAACATAACAATATTTGATAGAAAATTACACATTTTAAGTTGTTATTTAATATGAATTGAAGTAAATATTACGCGAATTAACAATATATTTTACTCCGCTGCAGGGTAATTTTTCCATCAAATATTGTTATGTCCCGAAATAATATTTACTCAAAAATTTTCTGAGTATATAGTTTCAAAACTATATTCAAGAACAAAATCCATGTAAATATTAAATATTTAACTGTGATGAAACAGGCATAAACTATAAAAATATACTAAGATAAATCATGGCATTAATACAAAAAACATCAATATCTGATTTCAAACAAATTAAAGAAAGGATCACTGTCATTACTTCCAGTAATGCATCAGGAGGATTGAAGTTTCAACTCGTTGTCATAGGAAGATCAGCCAAATGTCAATGTTTAAAGAATCGTATGGTCCAATCAAGGTAGACGAAAAAAAGTGGTTAGTTCGTAACAAATCGCAAATTCCATCGTATGGGTACGACATAAGAGTGATTTTTATACATATACGACTCTTGCGAGTCCTTTACATCTCTCCTTATGTCACTTATGTCACTTTGTCTCCTTTACCACACTTAAATCCTCTTTCAGCGGCTGCAGCCGACTTTATATTAGAAATACCCGCATTCGCACTCGATAGTGGGAAACTGCAGTAAACCCACAATATAGGTATACAGCCGACCACTCAACTCATCGTATGAGCTGGCCTCCCGCTCTACAGAACTACCACCAAGTCAACTCTATAATCGGTGCTTTTTTAGAGTTAGATAGATTGATCTATCGAGGCTAATATTTTTCTTCCGAAAAAATACTGCCCTCTGCCGGGATTCGAACCCGAGCCGTCCGCGTGGTAGACTTTTCGCTTTCCCACTCGGCTTTTTTTTTTTTTTAAAAGCTTTATTTATTAGTACATGGTTTACAGATATCTTACATGTTGATGGGGTAATAAAGCAACCCAAAGAGTAATTAATCTTAAGGTGGTAGAAAGTCTGTCTTGAGTGAACAAGCTTTATCTCGCTTTCTTACATTTTGAACTATCTATTTAGTGTTAATATTGTGAAATTATGTTATTTACTATGCATCCATATAGTGGGTGAGCTAAGTAATGTATTGCTCAGCGGCTTGCAAGATTTGGTTTTGATGGTTAAAAATAGTAGTAAGTTGTCTACTCAAAAAACCATCCCACATTATTAATCTATTTAGTCATAGGACTTGATCAGTATTAGGTTAGATAACTTAGGGTTATCTACCAGTTTTTGTCTTAATATTACTTGATAAAATAAAATAAAATAAAATAAAAAAAACTGAGTAGAACATACAAAGTTTCTGTATTAATGTCTTATGACGCACGTAAATTTGTTAAAAAGTACCCACACGGTCCGACGTGTATCTCCGTAGATATCATGGAGCGGCAGCCCTTGTTTTTATAAAACCATTAACTACTTATTCACTTTAGCACATCAAGTATGGACTTTACGGTTATATTCTCATCCATATGTAACATGCCACTTCTAGTTAATTTAACTGTGATAAATAGTATTTGTTATGGTATACATATGAAAATTTATTTTTTGAATTTCAATTGCATACATAACTAATTTTGCTATTAACAAAATAACTTGTAAACACTGACGTTGATAAGTAACTAAGGGCACAATGATATATATATTACCTGTAAGAGCGGCTAAATATTGTAACCATTGGTTGGTAGGCATTTCGTTGTCTATCTTACTTGAAATCATTTCGTTCGAAGATATTATTTAAATTATTGAATTGAGGAATCAGTGAAAAAAATCACAAATTATTACACCGTTATTCCATAATATATATCCAAAATATTTGTAAACACATGAAAAGAAGTACCCAGAGAAGTGTTAGCTACAACTAAATTTGTAAATATTCGAGTTCCATATAATTGAAAATGAAACACATTTTCGTAAAACGATTTCAAATACAATTAACACGAATAATTATGCAATCATAACGTCCCTCCCTCTTAAACATTAATCAGAAAACATATTCGAGGCTACTTATACATATTATCAACATTAATTTTTTCCATTTGTATTAGTTCAATGGCGCCACGTTGGTGGCTTCCATTAAACAATCAGAATAATATAGAATATTATAATTATCTTGACAAACAATGTCAACAGTAACTGAAGGCATCACTTATTTTAATGTGAATCAGATTAAATCTAAACTTTTTTATATCGTGCCATAGATAACATCTAAATTTATGTAAATTATGAATATAAAATGATAATGTTAGACTTATCATCCTATCTTTTATATATTTACTGAGAATTATTCCAATGACACACATTGCCACAACAAAATTCTATTGAGTGCTAAATTTTATATCACAAAAATTAATCCATAAGACAAAAAATTTTTTTCTCAAAAAAACAAAATGTAGGGCGTTAAATTCTTATTTTGCTTCTACCAACTCATGTCATATTATATAAGAGTATTCCAATTCATTACATAATGAATGATAATGTGCTTTCCGGACATTGACAGAGTTTCTATTTCGAGTTTGTTCATTTAGGAAAATAAATTAATGTAGTATTCAGGCTCAGGAACTTGCAAATCAAAGAGCCTACAAAGAAAATAGCATAAAATTCTTATAACCTGAGCTAAACTTCATCAATATATAATAAAATATGCAATAATGAAATACAATCTCTTTCCTAATATTAAAAAATGTAGGTATAAAATACAGTTGGAAAAGTAAATAATGAATTTTGTTAAAATTTTGAGAAAATTCATATTGTGATGTCATAAATTTTCAATGAAACGTCAGATCAATCTTATTTTTTCTTAACTATACAGTTGTATCACTATAAATTTCCGAAAGTGTGGTTCTTTAGTCCCGAGAATCCAAAGAAAATAGAGGCGGGAGCCAAAATATTCAACCTCTACTACTTATCTGTGAGAAGAAGAGTACATTACTTATATTTATATAAAATAAAAACCCATCCACTTCACAAAATCAACCAATGATAAAACTGCTTGGGCTGTGAGAAATTATACTTTCTTCCTCCAACAGAATCTTATTATTATAACCTAAGTTTGAACAAAAAGTCAGTTCTTCACAGTACTCGGATAGACATCAAACAGGAAAATTCTCTAATTAAAAACAAAACGTCATTGAAAGTTCCGGGTCTAAAAAAATCATGTAAAGTACAGTTCTTACTCAGAAGTTAAAGCCCAAGTGTGACAAACATCCATAAACCCGTAAGTATAATGCAGATCATCAATTAAAGACTGTAAAATACCAAATAGATCGGAGTTCTCATTCGTAATATCAGAATTGATGGACGAATAAATAAATTTTTATTCTGATAAATTAATAAAAAAACATTGAACTATTGTTTCAATATTTTCATTGTATGTACAAATAAATAGTATAATTTTAATTTGAATCAATGTTCTCAATAATCATTTCAAATTGATAATCAATCATCTTTACACTGCCACTATAGTTCCTGTGAAAGAAATTACGAGGCATTAAAATACGGAATTGATGAAAAAATGTCATGAAAACGTTACTTGTGTGTGATAGGAAAACCTCAAGTAGTATCTAAAGGAAATCTTGCAAAAGTATTAAGTCAGTCTTGAAATCGATGAAATGGATACTTAATAAACACATTAATAAAGTACATAAATTTCATACCATGTTGAACTTAACTCCTTATAGATTTTCAAAAAAAGGAAATACTTCACGAGAAATGGAAATATATACATGCGAAATACTCGACTCAGACATTTTCCACATTTCGATGAATACCTGCACCTTGACTTTTTCGAGAGAATTAAGTATAAACTTATTTTGTTTGAAAACGAGTGATATAAGTAAATTGCGTTCTTACGTCATTTATAATTCAAACAACTTTTGGAAAATAAAACTATTTTCCAAAATAAAAACAAAATAATAGTTGACTTCATTACCTATACAATGTTTATTTAAAAAAAAGTGATATTGTTGAATTGTGTTCTTACTTAATCGATTATTAAGACAGCTGTCATAACATAACTATATTAATCAAAATGAAATCACTTCAGTTGACTTTTCGTAACGTACACAATGTTCTGCGCCTGTCATTTTCATATGATGAGACTTGCGCGTGCGCACATCAGTTTATACGAACTCTACCTATCTCGCTCTCTTATAACGAGCGCTCCACTAGTCCACTCACAGGAATTAGTAATACCTATAGGAGTATTACACATATATGGCGTATGCACTTTTTAACCTTTAAAAAATTTTGTCTATACACATTCAATCATAATAAATATGTTTAAGGTTTCATTAACAATAGTCATAATAAAATCATGTATAAGTATATTATTTTATAACCATTAATACTTCACACGATCATTGTTATTTGTGACTTTTATTTTTGCAACTTTATATATTTTTATAAAACTACAATAATAATCATAATCAACTATGCATATATAATGACATCAAAAAAACACTTATTTCTCAAATAAACTAAATAATAAAAGTAATTCATAATATCAAAAATTGTATCATGGTTCTTTGGTTTGTCATTTTTTTCATCAATATTTTGAATATATCGTGTTCTGAAAAACGTGAGTATAATTTTGAACTATTTATATATTCATGAATTAAAAATTATCAATTAAAATAAACTGAAATTTGAAATTTTATCAAATTCTACAATAAACAATTTATTATACATTGACAGAAATTCAAGGATATTGTGCTATTTACAATGGACAAATTTGTAAGAAATATCTCACCGGGATTGGTAATGTCTGGTTTAATGATTCTCATGATAATCCCGGTGGATTATTGAACGAACAAATAACAACTGATTTATGGGAGGAATTAATTTCAACGTTGAAGGAACCATGTCGTTCTGCAGCAGAGGTAATTATTTTGTTTATTGCTTATTTGAATGGTAAATTAATTCATTTTTATTATAGAAAATGCTATGTGTGCATGCCTTTCCATTGTGTAACAAGTCAATGCCACTACCATTATGTTATGAAGACTGTATGGCAGTTCGTCATGAATTCTGTTTCAATGATTGGGCTTTAATTGAAGACAATAAACAACGAGATATATACATAAGATCTCGAGGTCACTTTAGGTTACCGGATTGCGATCTTTTGCCAAAGTTGGAAAATGGGCCGGGTGCGTGCTCTCATATTCATTTAACAGATATGAACCAAGATCTCATAACATGTTAGTACAATTTTTATAATAATATCGAAGAATTTTTTCTACCAATAATTTTATATAAATATCAATGAATTCATATGCTTTCATACATTTCAACAACTAATAGATGATTGTGTACAAGATAATGGTCGATATTATTTGGGTACAATGAATCGAACAAAAAATGGGCTTGATTGTCAATCATGGAATAGCCAACAACCACATAGTCACAATAAACCGCCCAATGTGTTCCCACAAATACGATATGGTGAAAACTATTGTCGTAACGCTGGTGGTGATGAGATAATGCCATGGTGTTTTACTATGGATCCATTAGTTCGATGGCAACATTGTGATATTCCAATATGTGGTATAACTATAATATATTTACTATACTTTTCATTACGTTTGTGCGAGAAAAAATAATATTATTTTGGGCTGAAATTCGATTGGTAATCATAAAAATTATCAAATTTCTCTAAATTTTTCTCAACATACGTAAGATATCTTTTTGTTCGATAGTCGATGTATATCTTTTTCAGACTAAGAGAAATATTGTCACCACGCATCGTAAAAAAAAAATTGATAAGTTTTCATCGGAATACTCTGATTCAGTAGTTGCTCTATTGTATTCACATTTTAAAATGAATTGAATTCATTCTCAAACATGTATGACTAACTTGATGAAAAAAAAATACTGATCAATAACTTGTCAATTTTTTTCCAGCATTATCGGTGAAATAATATCCGTTTAAATATTGATTTAAATTTGAAATTTACAGATAATTCAACCAATATAACTAAATGGGAAATTGATTCTAAAAATATCATGATGGAAACCGTTTTCACACCAACATTTACAATGGTTATGTCAGCCCTAGGAGTCGTTGTAATTGTGGCTTCATTACTAGCAATTTTATTGAGTCAAAGACTGAAGAAGCAACACGATGGTTATAATCCAACGCAATCTCCCGTAATAATTAAACTCTAATTTTTTTCACCTCTTTAGTACAAGAAATATAAAATATTCTGTACTACAAGTGATCATTAGTGACGAATTTCTAATTTTTTTATAGAAATCTAAACTAACGTATTTTCAAATGACGTATAAGATTAAAAATATTCTACTATTTTTCCAGAATTCATAATTTTTCTTTCGCTTGGAATAATTAACACAAAAATTCAAAATTAAGGAATTAGTCAGCATTATATGTTTAAAATATCATGTATATAAGATATTCCCAAAGTATTATACGTCGTCTTTATAATACTTAATTATATTTTTACAGGATGTAAATATTGATCTCGATAAATTACCAAACAACGATGCATATCATAAGACTGGGGCACAATTGAATCCAAAGTTGGAAATTCTTGAATTTCCACGCAACAATATTATTTATATACGTGATTTAGGACAAGGTGCATTTGGCCGAGTATTTCAAGCAAAAGCACCTGGATTAATTCAAGGTGAAGAATTTACCAACGTAGCAGTAAAAATGCTCAAAGAAGAAGCATCCGAGGATTTACTCGTTGATTTTGAACGAGAAGCTTGTTTATTGGCCGAATTCGATCATCCAAATATCGTTAAACTTCTCGGTGTCTGTGCGCTTGGCCGTCCGATGTGTTTGTTATTCGAGTATATGGGTCGTGGTGATTTAAATGAATTCTTACGTTCATGTTGTTCGGATAATTATAAATTTTCAGGTGTCAATAATAAGAATAGTGTTATAGTCACCAGTGATAATTCACGTCTATCACATATGGATCTTATAAACATTGCACGACAAGTTGCATCGGGTATGGTTTATTTATCAGACAGAAAATTTGTTCATCGTGATCTTGCAACGAGAAATTGTTTAATTAATGATCAAATGATTGTAAAAATAGCTGATTTTGGTTTGTCACAAAAAATTTACCTTCAGGATTATTATAAGGGCGATGATCAAGATGCAATACCAGTAAGGTGGATGCCGCTAGAAAGTATTCTTTATAATAAATATACAATTGAGTCGGATGTTTGGGCATTTGCGGTATGTTTATGGGAAATATTCAGTTTTGCTCTTCAACCGTATTATGGTATGACACACGAAGAAGTTGTAAAATATATTAAAGATGGCAATGTACTGGAATGCCCAGATAACACACCTAAGGATATTTATAATTTGATGAAAATCTGTTGGAATCGGCGGCCAACTGATAGACCATCATTCAGAACTATTTATCAAACTTTGGATACAATTAAACATCAAATTGAAGTAGAGAATAAATCTGAAAGTATTGCGTTACGTATTCATATTTAAAGCTGTGCATTTGCAGTAATCGCAGTATTAGTGCATATGTTCAATTATACAAATGTATATGTACGAAAAATATTTTTAAGACTGAAAGACCACATCATGATCAAATATATTATACAAACTACTTTTTTTGTATCCCCAATATAAAAAATCCTGTATAATATTAACACATTTATATTCAAAGTATTATCAAGTTAATCTATTAGATATCATTTTGTCTATAAAACTTTTTTTGTTATCAAATAAAGAACATTGAGTTGTATTATTTGGTTAATTTACTATGTATTTTATCGACTCTGCAGATGCGTCGTTGTTAATTGATAATAAAACTTTATATTAAGATGACGATTTCCAAGTGCTGGAATATTTAAAATTATGTCATACTCCATAATTTACTTTTAAATAATTCCATTAACATTCACTTGTAACCACAATTAATTTTTTGTGAAAGGTCAAATTTAGCTAGAACTGGTATTACTGCTGCTACATCGACAGAGGATACAATCTCAATGTGACCGGATCACTTCATAAACGGATAATAGTCTTCAATTGAAACTCAATTCTCTCATATGAGCAATTATTCCTGTTTTTTTCGATTTCATTACGAATTTCAGCCGAAATATAAAGACAAGTCACATATATTTTTTGAGCTGAGATGAAATTAATTATTAAATACAATTTATAGAGTAATATAAATAAATAATTGTTTTTATATGCAGATAAATCTTGGAAAAAAAATGATAATGAAGGATAATTCACCTTGATGGAGAATAAAATGAAATATCATTATATTTAACGATTATAATTCATATATATATTTGAGTACATAGACTAGTCACTTCTAGGCCAAATGTCATATGACAAATATATGTTTCAGATACCAATTCATTCGGTAACTTCCACTGTAATACTATGTAGTATTCATAACGCTTCCATCATATTGTTTTGTTCGTCAATTAAAATGTTAAAGTAAAGGAGACTGTCGAAATATTTTTAATATTGACAGCAAAGTCCACAAGAGATCATTCCTCACATAATGTCAACATCAGATGACACTACTTTTATAATTAAATACGTCATTGTCGAAGAAATAAAATTTCTATAATTTTTCTCATAAAAAAAATCAATAAAATAAATCAAAGAGGTATATGTACATGGTTAAAGAAAGTGATAATATTTATGATTTAAAAATCAATATAAATGATGATTGAATAAAGTATGAAAAATTAAAATCATTGATAACTATGAAAATAATTGTAAAAGTTATTTAGGGATTCAATGCACCTAGCGAATATAATATTTGTTTAGCTACATTGCTAGATTCAAATTTTATATTACAAACAAGATCACTCTTTTTCATGGCATAACTTATCAGATATTTTGTTATTCTGAAACTTCACTCCATTTTGATTCAACAGCTATTCGTTCAAAGCAGTCAAGAAGAAATGTATACTGCAAAAAAAATATGAATTAAAACAAAACAATTATACAAAAATAGTGAAATACATTAAATGAATAATTATAGATACCAAACTGAATAAATTTAATAAGTGAAAACTCACATAAGGTGTGAAAATTTTGAGCCAGCGTGATGGACGATTATGAGGTCGTGTGTATTGAAAACAAAAAGCCATTCCTTCTTCATCGATTTCCCATCGTGTTATATTTTTCCACATAAATTCAACAACCTGAGATTCAAGTGTTCCATCTTCTTTAGCTGCATGAAGTTTGAACGCTGATGCTCCAACCGCTGCTATTACATGACCTTCTTTTCGAGAGTCACATGGACAATGTGGAAATACAATGTCACCATAGCCGCTAAGTTCACGTGCCAATTTCAAATATTCATGCTTTCTTGATGCATCTTGAAGTGCTTTCAATTGATATAATCGCTCGCCAGCATTAATATGTCCTCTATTAACTTCATCAACTGTTTGCCAAAAAATCCACGTTAATGCCTGCTCACTGAGCGATTGCGAAATATTAAACAGCCATCTTCTTATCGCCAAACAAGTCGCACTTGCTGTGGAATAATTTTGTATGTAAAGTGTATGCGGATGTTCGTGTGGTTGTAATTTACGTTCAAAATTATATTCAACAATTTCAAAGAGATAGAAATATTTGGCAGTATCAATCTCTAAACCAATTTTACAACATATCGCGTCATAAACATCTTTAGCTAGTGCAGCTTTCGCTACAGTTACAGTAATGACTTCTCGATCAGGTAATAAAATTTTTAAATCTACTGCCGGCCCCTGGTCACCATCATCTTCTAATCTATCAGTAAAAAATTCTTGCATCGCATCACTTTCAGCAATCACGCGAACCGCACAAACTTTCTCTAAATATTGTTCAAGGCCGCGTCGTCGTGCATCCAATTGTTGTTCGCTCAATTGAAAAGGCCATTTTCCTGGTAATTTCGGAAAATTAAAGCCAATAAATTCTTTTTTCAACGCCAAATGTAACGCTGCAAATTCTCGATAGCGCCTCGAGCATAAATGACGTCCTGCCATGTAAACATTAAAAACCACATATCTCTCATGCTTTCGTTCACGTCCATGATAATCCGGCACGCTAATTGGTAATGATCGTTTTTCACTATAGTCCACTGAAGCATAACTGAAATTAATATATTTTATTCATTATTCAAAGTTTTTTCTCAACTTCTATTTCAACTTCAATACTTGACAAAATTTTACCTTAAATCTTCATATGGCTCTAATCTTTCGGCTTCTTGCGGAGTAACAGAAATGACAGTTAATGTCAAAACATCACCACCTGATTTAATAAGATCAACGACTTGTTTGTGCGTCGCACCTTCGACATTGATATTATTTCTGTATAAAACATAAAACAATTATCAGCACTAACAAATGCTATATAATTCCAATTACAATATTATTTCATATTTATATAAATCTACATGTCCATATGTATGTGTGTACGTCGGTGTATATGTATCTGTATCTATCTACATTATATATCAGAATGGGCACGTACACTTCAAGAATACGGTCTCCTTTACGAACTCCAGCTTTTTCAGCTGCACCGTGTGGTAATACTGCACTAACATGTTGTAAAGGTGCATAAAGTTCACCGTTGATGCTTCGCAATTGTCCACCTTCACTCACCTGTCCACGTACATTAAACCCAAATCCAGTTTCAGTTTTATATATTGTAACGCAACGTGGCCCTTGACCCGTTGAATTTTGGGAATTAATGGAATGTTGTAGTACACGAGCATTATCAATCATTGTTGATCCAGAGTTAATAGTGCAATCGTTATTTTGTGACGAAAGCTTTGCTTCTGAAGTACAATCCGCCATCTTTCGCACTTTTATTGCTTCCAATGCCCATTGATAATTTATTGTATTTATTATTCTCTTTTACTACTACATCTGTAGTTTGATTTACACGATATGAATTCATATATGAATGAATAAAACGTCTTCAATTATTGGCCTTAACTCTCTCTTATCATTATCATCATTATCATTATTATT
The DNA here is from genome assembly GCA_030347275.1 of Microctonus aethiopoides. Classification (NCBI taxonomy): domain Eukaryota; kingdom Metazoa; phylum Arthropoda; class Insecta; order Hymenoptera; family Braconidae; genus Microctonus; species Microctonus aethiopoides. The sequence goes on from JAQQBS010001425.1 coordinate 1,194,418, forward strand.
ATTTGTAATACACGAATATGTGTATTAAACATCACGATACACACATACTATTTGCAGCTTGGTATTTGCACAGTGCCGCTAATATTGTTAATAGTGCAGTGGAATTTAATCAATTAGATAAAATAATTATTGATTAAATAAATTACCAAAAGAATAAATTATTTTGATATAAATTCACATGATTAGTAAATTTCTATTTGAATATATTATACAATATAATTTGAGATTTCATGTTTATGAAAGATTATTCATTGATTTATTGTTACGACAGGCTAAACTCAGTGAATCGTGAACTAGTAGACACACCATCGTGCTTACATATATATATGAAATAATATATGTATATATATTGTGAAAACATATAGTATATTACAGTAATCCCATCGAATTCACCATCGAGACCAATCGAGACTGTCAGTGGTGTGTTGTGGACCGTCTTCATGACAAATAAGTCACTCCGTTTTCCGTTATGTGCCGTGGCAATCGTAACCTATAACGATATGTGTAATAGGGATTCATCTCTGAAGGGAATATGGAGAATAACGTGAGGGAAGAATGAACACCTCATTTAATTATTAACAAAATTAAATATCACTTTTTTATTATAATTAATACACAAGTACATATGGTGCATGCGGCAGTAAATGGAAACTGGTTTTTTTACGTTATAACCTTTAACAATACTGGTGACGCCACAATAGTGGGAACCCCGTGCAATTCTGAATTCAATAAGTTGCGTAATGATCTAATTGGTTCAGATGTAAATCCCTGGGCAGTGTTGGTAGACCTGCATAGCTACTATAAACTTATCACCAATCAGATCGTTAAGCATTTAGCCGCGCAATTTGTATTTTTACAAATTTTTTTTCTTTTCATTCAAAATTCCGATAATTTTTGTTGAACTAAATTGATAAATGTAATTTTGATTAAAGATAAAGATTTTACATGTTTTAACTTTTCAATTATGATATTGGCTATTGGCGATAAATTATTTATGTAGATCGTTACTTTACTTGTGCATAATATCTGAGTAAAAACTGAATTTCAGTCATGTGATCAATACAGAGCGCTAATGGGATTTTGTAATTTTGATGATGGAAATAATCTAACGAACTAAACACAATTATTACATTACAAATAAATACAATGAACTTATAGGTTTTCTTGAATTCGAAAAATATTGACTCACAAGTTTTCTTTTAAAGCTTAATTTTTTTCCATCGTTTCATTTATTGACGTACGTCTCAGTATTCAATGACGAGGAATGGTGTTGTAAATTTTGAATGACAAAAAATAAGAAAATATGTTGAATAAAATAATTCGAATAATGAATACTACAAGAAAAGTATATGCATCAGAAATATATTCATATACACACGTTTTCATCTAACTCATATATGAAATACCAATAATATATATGTATACATAATGAACATGCAGTCTTCGAGATTAAATCATATCTAAACTACATATCATATTATATATGCATAAAATATAATATAGTGTTATATGAATTATTATATACATATATAAATATCATCATTACATTTTCGAACGTTTATATATGTGGATTTATGTATATATTTTATTTAAACTCTACAGCGGTATTGTTTTGAATGACCTGAAATGCTTTTTGCTAATAATTGAAATTGCAAGTTAATCAGATTGGTGGTGACATCGATATCAGTAGTTTGAAACATGTGTGGGTCGCAATATTTATATTTCCGATATATGAATTCAGTAAAAAAATTTTTGTAAAAGTCCACTCAGAATTTTTATTAACTGTTCTTTACGCAGACTTTGTATCAATTTCCAACATGAGAATTTGTGTTGGAACAGAAAAATAATATTCGGCAAAATGAATAATATATTTATCTGAAATCTCAGACTATATACATTTGGAGTCAACATATTTTTCAATTATTTGAGAATGTTTAGTACATCATTGGAATCGAATCAAGTCACACGAACAATGTATTGTTTCAACATCATTTTCAAGTTGAATTTGTGTGAAAAAAATTTCAACACAATTATCCGAGTGGACTTTATAAAAAATTTTTTGGCGTGTAAATGAATTTTTATTAATATTATTGTATGTGATTGTGATTGGGATTGAATTTCTGGAAAACTGTGAATAATATAATTTTCTGAAGACAATAACTTTTGAGATATCTTTTGTAATAGTCAATTGAATAAAAATATTTACATTAAAAACAGTATGTTTTTCTTACTTAAGATAGAGCGCATTTTCAAATGGAAATCTGCATGTTTACCACATCTCATAGAATAAATATATAAAAAACATTATTAAACTACTCTTTTTGAATTACAAAATTCTCAATTTTTCATTACATTATACAGATATTTAAAAATTTTGAAAAATTGCTGCACATTTACTTTAGTTTGATTTAGTGTTGATGAAGTAAGGACATACAAAACACACTACAAAAAAGAAACGGTGAATAGGGAAAAGATATTTGCATATTTCGTATATATAATGAAATCTTATATCTAATTCGTGAAAATATACTGAACTTCACAAAATTGCAAAATATAATAGGTAATATAATATTACACATTTATTAATCTATATCCCATGTTTTGCAGGTTTATTAATATAACAGACTATCCAGAAAATAAAAAGTGGATGCTAAATATGAGGATATACAGTGTATTCTTTCTCATTTTTCTGGGAACCGTAATTGCTAGAAACCAAGAATCTCAGAACCAGGCGCCAAAACTCGGAGGTACTATCAATATTTTCAGTCGTTACGGATACTTGAGCATAAGTATGAGAGTTGTCTCAAGAAATGACTCTAATACGTGGATTTTCCGTGAGCCTACCCTTGATGGTTTTTATAGTTCTGTTCCTAATTTACTATCACCTTCAAAAAAAATTACTGAAAATTTCAAGGGTGATTTTCATATGGAATTTTGTGACAATATTAGACAACTACTTCAAGCTTACTTTAGAGATTTTATCTTTGAACGAATGGAGAGACCATGGAGAGCATTCACGAATAGCTGGTCGAGAACTACTATTGCGAAGCATTTAGGTATCAATGGTTCTCTCATCAATCGCGATTATTGCTATGTTCTCATCAGAGTCTCCAGATACAGAGAAAATGCAACTTTGACTGACTTATTGGATAATCAACACGTTGACATGACCATGCGAAATGAGGCAAATAGTCTTGTTGTAGGTGACGTACCAAGTACCGTTCGATTTATCAGGAATTTCGGATCACATTATATAACTTCTTATATCACTGGCAATTCTCTTTATCAGGTAATGCGAATATTGCGTAGATATTTTAAATGTATATATAAATGATTCGAAAATATAAAATATTTATACATTTCAGGTTTTCGTGTATTCGCCACAAATATATCAACGTATCAAAGAACGACTCAGAACTCGCGGCATAACTCAATTATCGAGTGACGAGCTTGGGACTTACTTTTCACCGTGGTATGCAGAACATATTGGGACAATACAGTCAGCAAGTGGAAATCGCTCGTTAGAAACTTGGGCAGTACAAAGTTTACGAGTCCATCATACATTTGTTGCTTATTCAACACTTTTAAAACTTCATGGTAATGTTATGTTATTGCGTCAACTAGATGAAATGCTCGGTAATGAGGCACTCCTTCAACTTCATCTTCGTACTCTCGCGCCGTTATTTGATGATTTCCAACGACGAGAGTGGTTTCTTGAAGTGATTGACAATTATTCCAAATTGTGGGAAGTCAATATGTAGAACATAACTATAACTTCCACAAAAGTTATGAAATATATCATTGTATCCAATTTGTTTTGCACTAGAAATGATGAATTGAAACTGAAAATTCAACATATATTGTATATCAGATATTTCTAAGAGTTTATGACTAAAGAATCAGTCATGTGCTGTTTTTTTTTTTGTAAATGTGCATACTATTAGTTTAACATTTTTAGGTTGAGAATCGATTCATAATTTTAGTTAATGTTGAGTTGACTAGAAATAATTTTAATGTAGAAATCATTTCATTCTAGCATTTTTATAGTGTCAATCGCATGCACTTGGATATTTTCTTGATTTTTATTTCGAACGATACAAAATTAAAAAAACAGAGCACAATATTGTATAATTTCTTTTTGTGCTTTACCAAAATTTTTATGATGTATGATTTTTTTCATGGCAAAGATTGACAACATATTGTAAATATCTATATTGTCTTGCCAAATCACAATTAATGAAATGTTTTGAAAAATTATAGCGGAGAAAAATAATTCGCTCGTCAATATTTGTACTTTGTTTGTGCACGTCTCCTCTTTAGTTCTTTCCATTTTTGTGCTTTTAAGCTTTTGGCATTTTGTTTGTTAATAACTTCAAACAACAAAAATGGGACGAGATAGTATGAAGAAAAGTGCTGTATTTCAAAAATTACAATACTTATTATGACAGTATAACAAAAAATTATTCTTTTTTTTTTTTTTTTTCAATAAATGATTGAATATTGATTAATCATTACCATTAATTAACTCTATTCGATATTTTTCATGAAATTTATAAATGAGAGTTCGCATGCACAACTACATAAATTTATTTATTTATAGTAATAATTACATTTTTTATTGCGTTCCAATTACTTTATTTTCGTTTAATTGTATTCTACTATTCATACTGACTATACATTGATATTTTTATACTAGAAGTGTATCCATATACGCTCATTAATGACTGGATAAAGTATAGATTTTTGATAAAAATTATAGGAAACCAGTCTTTTTCATAGGTGTCCGCAGTTAATGGCTATAAAATTGTTGAAAATATCGTATTGACGAAAGTCATTAAAAAGTAATCAATGATATTTAATTGCAGTTGTATATACATCCGCACGCAGTCCTAGAAACAAAAAAATTGAATTATCATTTTGAAAATATATTACATAATACTGTTAAATTAAATGTTAGATATATGTTTTAAAAGGATGCGCGTTCGCACTAAAATCTTATTTAAGACATCAACTTTTAAGTGAAATACTGAAATACCTCTGTCCCGTCAAAAATAAGGGCTGTCTGCGCCGATATGATAGTCCTAGTATGCATAATACAAACATTAATTGGAAACAGTCATGGATTTCCGAATGGTATGTATATTATAATTGAACTATTCTTTTTAGATTCTCTTTAGATTTCACAATGGACTTATTAAGACAAGTTTTCCTAATGAATAAGTGGATAAATTCAATCTAACTTTTTATCTTATGGTTTGTTTCGTTAGTAGCATGAAAAATGTCGACCACTTGATGAAAAGAGGTGTTAATGATAAGAATTGAATTTATTCAAATAAATTCTCCTGTTATTAACTAATTCACTTGAGAATCAAAGTGGAAATTATACGTCATCAACAACATCTGCTACAACACCAATTACAGAATCTTCTGCAACAAAAAAAAACACCAGATAATGTAAACGAAAAAGATGAATTTGGAAAATTAGAACATATTTATTACAAATTGAAATAATTGGTAAATTCTTTTTTAAACAAATGAATGATTGGATACTAAATGATCATTACCATATTACATATAATATTACAGATAAAACATAATTTTCACCATTTAGTTATGAATGAAATTGTGAACATGAATTAACTATTTATAACTCTATTTAATATAGAGTTGACAATTTTATTAAACAAATTTAACGCAAGAGTGAATTATGCAATCCATATATATAGATGTAAAAATTATGAATAACAATTACATTGAAAATTTATCAAAAATATGAAATAAAGGTACATTCACCTTTTCTTGCCAAATTGAAAACAACTTCAACTGATAATTTCATTATTTTAGATGCTAGCCAGTACGCGCTCCTGCTAGTCACTCTTTAGATGTTCGTGCAATTGGTTATGATCTTCTTACTGTAGGCATAAGCGTGAATGATCAGATGATGATTTAGTTTCATGAGAAAAAAAAGCACACTCATTATTCCTATTAATAAATTAAGAATACAGTTTATACTTTATATCAATCTATAATCAATTACACATGTATTATGATAGTAATAAAATTGGAATGGGAATAATAATAATAAGAGACGGATAGGCGGACTAACCCTCTTAGCCTAGTAATTTTAATTCCATTTCAATCCAATTTTTTTGCATCCACATTTGGACGCATTACACTCATTATAGCATGGGCTATAGCTGTCGATTTTGCTTGAATGTTTTTTGTTTGGCCTTTTTTACTCTTGACAATCAATTCATGCGAAAAATGTGATAAAGTTTGAGGGATTTCATCATTAATATTCTCTAACATTCGACTTGGTGGTGGATAAGACTCGTGAATAATTATCATGGAACGAATATCTTCTTTAATTATTGATGCAGCAGCTTCTACAATTCGAAGACGTTCATCACAAAGATTTTGATTTTTTTCTTCGTACCACGAATTCGTCAAAATGTTAGCTGCAGTATCTCGTAAGCAAATTATCGTTAGAGATTTACTTTTCGTGGTAATCACAATATTACTCCCATATCGAGCAATCAATTTTTTTATTATAGTTCTATCATCTGGAACGTACTCTTTCATTACATCTTTTAATTCAGCCAATGTGAATTGACAATCATCAGTATTTTCAATATAATGAAAAACATTCTCCATTGCAATTTTAATATTTTCGTCCAATGGACGGCCTGCATCACCCTTTCCTTTCACTAATATAAACTTTGTAAAACATGTAGCATGATATTTAGCTTCGACAGATACTAAGTCATACTCAAAATTTATACGCTCCATTACACTTTTTCCATATTTATCATTGCGCGCCTCTGCAACTTTCAATACCGTGTCTTTAAATGTAAGAGTACTCACTTTTCTAATAACGCGTTTGTATTTTTTTTCTTTCTTTTTCTCAATCATTTCACTTGCTTCTTCTCCACAAAACAAACATCGTTTTTTAAAATCAAAAGAACTGATTCTTTTTTTTTCGTGGAGATGCTGATGTAATAGGTTCATCTTGGCGTCGTTTAAATGCTGCAATACTTAAATTGTTCGTATAATTCTTACGACAATTACTATGAACATTCACAAAAGTCACAGTTTTTAAGTATTTAATTTTACCGTCATTTCTAGCAATACTACTTTTTTTTAATGTTTCTAGTCCACGTCTAACTTCTACAACATCACCATCTGATAGCAATCCTTCGCATATAAAACACGTGTCACTCATTATGTAAATTATTTAAGAGCACGAAATTACTAAAATAACGTCTTCAACGCTCAAGAAATATTTTTCAGCTGAGCTAAACACAGTCCGACTGCACTCCGACAGGTATTAGCATGTATAAAGGGACGGGTCTCATAATTATAAAATGCGAAAAATCTGCCAGTGGAGGTTGTTAGTATATAATATATAGTAAATTTTACTAAGTTTCCAAACCTCGATAATATGTGTATATTTTCCACAAAACGCCCAAGCATCAAAAATATAAGTTTTTTAAACACTTACAATCATGAATAAAACGCAATAGAGTCTACGGGTATACGGTATACAATACCGTATCATACATACGGTCCGTATGTGAGTGTGTTACGTCCTGGAACACGCGACTATGGAGAGAGGCTTACCTTGATGTTGAATTCACATTTGTAGTTGCCGCGTCTGCTCCTAGATTGGTTGAGGGGCCAATCACCACGTTGTTCTAGAAGGCTATACCATTTTTCTACTAATCTGTTTTCTACTAATCGACTGAAGCGCCCCCATTCGGGTGGTGACGGGTTTTGG
>JAQQBS010001425.1:1202294-1231004 GCA_030347275.1 Microctonus aethiopoides
TTTTTCACCGTCCAGTAAGTTTTCAGCCTGTTCCTTTGATGAAAAAAAAAAGTTACCTGAAAATGGCACACCCTAATATACATATATAGATAAAAATCACTTAAAAGCACTCAATGAATTGCAAACAAATAATAACAAAATGTATCAGCGTAATGCTACCAAATGAATTTGTTTTTGTCTGTACCTAAACTGCAATAAAAGCCCCCAAATCATATAGTGCAAAACATATGATTACTGGCTAAACCGGATATTAATAGGCTGGGATATACTCGAAAATCACTAGATTATTAAAAAAAAACTTTCTATATAACTCTCTCAACAAAAAATGACATAAAATAACAAATATTTTTAGTCTCAATGAAAGTTTGCTACTGAAGCTACTTTTTATGAATAAGACATGCATCAATTTTTCATTTTTATGTTCATATATGAAATGAATCAAAGACTTCTATCCATTCTGACGTCCTCGAAGTCATTTAACTATAATAGTTACCGCAATTAAATCGACAAATTTTCTTAAGAATGTTTTATGTACATTCGTACGTTGGCTTTTAAAAGTTAAACTGTTCAATTAACTTATTGAACTAATGTTTTTCTCTTCACCAAAAGAATAAAGTCATCATTGATGATTGAAGCGATTGAAGAAGGATACATTTTAATAATCAATGATAATATTAATATAATCGTCAGATAAATTGACACTAATTATTACTATCAGCATATTGTAATGTTCCTGACATGAAATAGATTTCTGATATTTCAAGAAGAATATTTAGATTGCCATGACTTCACTTTGTGGGACTGATAAAATTTCGCTGAAAGGTTTCAGTATCACCTACAAATTTAGCTTCACCTATTCAAATGTTGCGATAAATTGTATAATGAATAGAGTGATAAGACAGCTCTGAATGTAGTCTCTATGTAATTTATGTGAACCTCACACACAATCATATGGCTCTTTGAACGAACTTTAATAATACACATTCGCATATTGATTTTTTGAGCATACTGATTCGTGTAGGCAGTTTCATTTGGCCTTAGTATAAATGTACAACTTGAAACAGCAGCATCAAACTGTAATCATTGTGATAAATGAGATTCTGCCAAAATCATGAATTTTACAATAACCCATAAACTTTGAATAATGATCAAAAATATCTAGGCTGTCCAAATAAAAATTATTGATAATAATTAATTATTATTCTAAATTGTATATTCTGACTGATACAGCCTAACAGGTGACCTAGATGTTGCGTTCTGATCACTTACATATCGTATCTTGTTATATTCATGTTCGTGTTGATATATAGCTGAATATGGCTTGTAGTAATTTGTTATCAATATTAGATCATGAATCTTTCGTCTAATTCTACACTTCTACATCATTCTTTATGATATACACTGCCAAAAAATATAGTATTATTCACAAAATTATATTCTAGCCCACTAGTAAATTATTTACATTGATATTACCACCTAAATTGCAAATCAGCATTTATGGAAATGATATATATTCTTTTTACAAAATAAGGAAAAGTGTGATTATTCAAAAAAATTTTTTATTTAAAGATTCCTTTGGATATTCGCTGGAAGAAATAATTTTTTACTTCATTTATTTGCATATTATTCTAAAAAAAATTTCTCAATTTTTTTTGGTATTGTAGAATTATTCAAAAAATCTTAGACTAAAATGGATACATGTGTTAGGTCCCAAGTGACCTTTACCCTCAATCTGATATCACGCGCCTGCGCTCTGCCGCAGCGCGCCTATTTCAAATAAATAATCTTGCATCCCGAAACATATTCTTATTTTAGTAATTAATCGATCGATTTATTGTATTGAATATTCTTTATATAATAATATATTCCATTTACTTAATGTAACAGTAGCTTTTACTTCAGAAATATCTATTTTTAACTGAGAATGAATACCAACGTCACTTGAGAACTTCCGTCAAAATTGCTTCTCGATGAAACAGAAAAAATTAAAACCGTGAATAACTTTCTTACACTAAAATGCTTATTTCACATACCGTATAAAATTTGAAACTTAACTAAAACTTTTATTAATTCGACTCCATGATTTTTCCAAGAAACATTATTAACTAAAATCAGCAAATTGTGAAATATCCCTACTTCTTGAACTGTTCGACCAATAAGAGTCACCCTTTCGTCACTTCCAACGAATTATTAAATTGTTAACGTAAATTCAACCAATGAAAAATAACTTTTAAAACTGCTGACAGAAATATTCAAACATAAGTAAAATTTGTCTATAAAAACTGAAACTCTCCGAATCTCATCAGTTCTCATTTACCACCGATACGATTAAGATCAGTTCTCACTTACCAACGATACGACTAAGACAGTTCTCTAATATCATCTGTTACGACATCAAACAATCTACCACAATTATATCATTCACGATTATATTAGTTCACGAATACCAAGTGCGACTTACACATACTCTCGAATCAAGTTCACGAATACAATCATTCATAGTTCTATATCAGTTAATTCATAAATCTCGAAGTCCAGTAAATCAAATAAATCAAGTAATTCAAGTAATCCAGAATCTTTGTCAATTGTTCTTGAAATGATAATCCAAGTTTAAGTCAATCACGGGTTTTCAGTACAAACATAAATCGTGTTCAATTATAATAATAGTCGTATCGAGAAGTCAGTTTATAATTAATAATCATAATTTAAGTGTTTAATTAATAAATAAATCAATAAGTGTTTCACATAAAATTACTATCATCTCTAATTCACTCCATAACATCCTTACGCTTCAGCTACGCATAGTAGTGGCAGGCAACGATCCTCTACCAAAATAAAAATATATTTCTGTTTTAAAACTACCGTCAAACAACACCTAAGACGTAACACATGATATTATTAGAAAAAAAAAGTATAAACATAAGTGAACCTAGATTAGAAATAAATCGTGAATAACCAACTCTCGACTTTTTCTACATGATTCTGGATTTAATTTTTTATATCAGAAATTTGTGATATTCTTATTAATATTATTTGCAAGATATTCTAAACAAAGTCCCGTCTTCGAAATTTCTGATTATAATATATTGCATTAAGCGTTTTCTCCATAAAAAATACATATCATGTTCATTATAAAAACAATAACCTAGCATAATCCTATTATTAATCTCTAGAGGACTGGGAAACCGATATATCGGCTCACCCTATGATAGTAACTTTGTATATTATCGATACCAAACACTAATTTGGGCGTTTTTCAAGGGCGATTTCAACTCTCAAATTCCGGTCGTCTAAAAGTTAACTTGAATAAGTTTCTCAGTAAAAACAGTACGAGAATAATTAAAAATTTCTCATCGCAAATTGGGTTGTATAAAAATGGTCAAAAACAAATATAAATTTACTATTTACTGTAAATGGGGGTAGCAAGTTAATTTAATAAAAAAGAAACTAATCAGCATCTAACAACATTGCGGAACCATCCAAAAAAATCTCGTTACATCTTCGTCGCATTTCAATTTAGCAGTCACTAACAACATTGAATATCGAACAATATGTGGTATATTTCGTTTCACTACAATATTAATTTAGTGCAAATACAATAAATATAATCAAAGTGTATAAAATATTTGAACTTTTTATAATACCTCAAAAAAGAAAAAAAACAGGGTCCCTCATTACATCTAATTAAGTCGATTTATCTGTTGAACTTTATTCACAAAAATTGAGACAAAAATTAATAATTAAATCTACTCGAAAAAAAGTAACACATGATGAAAAATGATTTTCATCATTTTCATCAACTTATACATCGACAACATAATTTGGGTGCACCACGAGCATTGGGTCATCATCTTCTTCTTCAATATCCGCATTATCCTCTTTTATGCCTTTATCAAGCTGTCCCGACGTAAGTGGAATTATGATTTGATCATGATAAATTAATCGATCGATTATTTTTTCAGCTAATACTTTTCTTTCCAACAACTCTTCTTCAGATTCAATTTGATCTTGCACCTGATCAAGATACCAAGCAACAAGTTCAGATTTTTTTATTCCAGCCTTATTCTCAGCTTCGAGACGATCTTCATCATTTCTCATATATAGCACCAGCATATTAGAAAGATTTTTATATTCTTCAAAAGACATTGTTAGTTTTTTTTTCACTTGTTCCGTTAAATTTTCGTTATCTTCAGTATGTGATGTCAATTCAGGATCTTGAGAATCGCGTCCCATAGCGTTCAAAGCTTCCATTAATGGTGGAGCATCATCCAGTTCCATTTCTGTGTCACCATTTTGGATACCGCTATCTAAATCAATATCTGGTTGTTCAACACGCACTATACTCTTGCTTAATAATCGTCTGGCTTCTTGAACATGCCGTACGGTCACTTTATCAGCACATTCGAGTTTAGCTAACGCTTCTGACAATCGCACAAGGCTTTCTAATTGTCGCACAGTTACTCGCCATGTCGATTTGGCTGATCCTGCACCCTCACGTTGGCGCAAAGTTGTATAACTCTCAACAAGTAATTCTGCTGTCTCAGTACTCAAAATGGGTTTGAAGTGTTTTGCAAAATTAATATATCGTAGAATTTCCTGCTGATCATAAATAGTCTCAATATTAATAGCATTATTGCTATGAAGGTCAACAATTTTTTTGGCTATTGCATTGTCAATAACTTCATTACATTCATCGACGAGGATAAAAAATAAGTCGAAACGAGACATTATGGGTGCCGTTAACATAATATTTTGTTGAAGAGACTTGGAACGATCGTAACGACCGCCAATGGGGTTTGCTGCTGCCAATATTGATGTTCGAGCATTCAATGTAGCTCTCACTCCGGCCTGAAAAATAAAAAAATAAACTTATATACATTTAAATATTAAAGATAAACATCAAACACTTTATCGAAAAATTATAATGCAAGAACCAAGGAGTGGACATTATAAAATTTTCGATGAATATCAACGGAAACAAATGAACTATTGTAAACTACTGTTTATTGCAATGCAAAAACTCAATTTTACATGTTGGTTGTTATTATTATCAGTAAGAAGTTGATAATATTTTTTCAAGATTTTAGACTTCGTTCCTCACCTTTGCGATAGAAATTGTCTGTTGTTCCATTGCCTCGTGTATCGCGACTTGATCTTTTGGATCCATTTTATCAAACTCATCGATACAACAAATTCCATTATCTGCCAACATCAATGCGCCAGCTTCAATAACGAAATCTGCAGACTCTTCATCGCGAACAACGGCTGCAGTCAAACCGGCGGCGGATGATGCTTTTCCAGAGGTATATACAGCTCGTGGAGCAATATCCGACACTTGTTTTAATAATTGAGATTTTGCTGTACTTGGATCACCAACAATGCAACAATTTATATCCCCTCTCAATGTGGTTCCCTCAATCGTTGTTTTTGGCACGCCACCAAACAGCATCAAGGTTATTCCTTTTTTTACCTCATCACAGCCATGGATTGCAGGGAATAAACTTGAAACGAGGTTTTCGTAAAGATGCTTATCACGACTCATTTCATATACTTTGTTCCATTCTGCCTCAGACATTTGACGCTTCATCATTTCTTGAGAAATGTCGTCAATAGCCATTTCAGTACCACCAAACTATTCAAGAAAAAATGTTAAAATAATTATTAAGTTTATTTCAAAGATCAAAAAGAACAAGAACGATTTTATAGATACGACATAAATGTAAATATACCCGGAGACTCGTGGCGGTAACACTGCAAGCTAGAAAAGCTAATTTATAGTTCAAATCACGAACTCCAAGAGCTTTTAATCCACGCACGCCCTCACCCTGTTCACCAACTTTATGCCTAGATCCAATTTCAGCTTTTGCTCCTGGCATGTTCAATACCCCAACATCAGGAACAACAATAAGAGTTCCAGTAAAATCATACCTAAAAAAATATTCAAAATAAATAATTTGAAGCGTTAATATACCAATGAGCCCACGTACCTATCACCGGCTTGTACAGTTTCAACTGTTTCAGCTCTTAAAATAATTTCTAAAGATCTGGGAATACATCCACGAGGTAATTCACTTTGAGTTTCTTGAATTCTAACTTTCTGAAAGTCCACAAATACTGAATTATCGACATCCAATACAAATCGTCGCTTGTTGGCACATACGGGATTATGACAAATTGTTGGATTTGTAAACTGCAAAGATGAAAAAAATTTTTATGTGGGAAATTCATGCTACCATTTTTGATAATAGTTATTATCATTACCTTGAATTGTTGTTCAACATTTTTAATTACGGCATTACAGTCTACACACAGAAATGTTCCAAGAATTAGCTCAGGATGAACTGGATGAGTTCGCACAACTTGTCCTGATATTCTTATAAGAGTTCCTATTTTTGCTGTGGTCAACTCTCGTAATTTATGTCTTGTTGGCACATCGATAAGACTCACATAACATTCTTTTTCTTTTCGTAATTCACCAGTATCTTTAACGAAATTGCAGACTGCTTGACAGAGATAGGGATATATTCTAAATACAAAAAATATACAAACCTCAATATTGACACTAACTGTTAAATTTAACGTTCATTCATAGATATTGGTTGATAATTACCTATAATACTCTTCGATAATTGTTGTGGAAAGAACTTGATTGTATTTTTCAATATCTTCGAAGGATACAACTAGTGTGCTTCTCTCGGGACTGACAAGTTCTTTGGCGGGTTCCAAATACTTGATTTCATCCTCTTCTTTAAATTCTTCAAGAAAATTTTGAAATAATTTCTGACATTGAACCCCTATTTCATCTCGAACACGATTTTGTCGTGCTTGCAAGTCCGCTAAATCCATTATTTTCTCACTCAATAATCAAATTAACCTCAAATTACACTATTCAACATAAGATGCCTTGCTTTAATGCTAATTTTGGCGGGAATTCAACTGAACTCTCAAAATGGTGCCAACATTACGGCGTGGACCGATTCTCTCTCTCTTTGGTCATATATATATATATGTGTGTATTGTACCCATTGAGAATAGACCAGAAAATAGAATATTAGAATATTAGCTGATTATATTATATTATAATTATATTAAAATAGAAATAAAAATTATATTATGATTATGTTATAATAGAAAATAGAATGATAGAATATTAGCTGAATATTAGAATTTCTCCATGATTGTACCGAAGTGCTGACAATGCTGATTGATGCAGTGTGTGTGTACGCTGCATACATATTGCTAAAAAGTAATAACAAACAATTACATATAAATATTTACAAACTTCTAACGTATAAGTGCACCTTATCAATTACATTTTTTTCACTCAATTCATCAAAAAACATCCTTATGAATATTCACTTCTGATAATAAAACATTAAAAAAAATGGTGAGTGAATCTATCCATGTATTTATTTGTTTATTGTTGATTAAATCATTTTTGAAATTTATTTTACATGATATGAGAAATAATATTCTTTTGAAGTAATTTTTTTCATTATTTACATGTATTACTTATTACTATGTTTTTTCTTTCCATCATTTATGTACAGCACACGGCACCATATACATATGTATGCATGTGTGTGTATGTATCAAACGTATAATTATTAGTGTTTCATTCATATTTAAACAATATTTTTCAGAGGTCAGAGTAAAAAAGTAAAGAATGTACGAAATTCTAACAGTCCAATATTTGGGCATGTAAAGAATAATCCAGCATTAAATTCACGAAATGATAATAATGTATATCCACCATCACCAGGTGGTAAGAATCATACAATATTATTTCATAATCAATATTATTGTTATATATGTCTATGCCTTAATCCATATTTTACTTTATTAATATTTCAGATGATTCATTCTTTTAAGAACAAAATAACGCTGTTATTCCATAGAGTCATACACACACAAAACTGCTGTTTTACTGGCACAATGATAAATATAACACGTAGTATTTTGACACTTCCTGAAAAGAAAAAAAAAATAACTTCTTTAATAGCAAAACCAAAATAGCATACTTTATGAAAATTATATCGAGTAATAAGTACGTATCTGGATTGGATTCATTGTTGGGCAATCGAACCAGGAAATGAATGATTCATCACAGATTCAGCTAACAGAGTTATCAAAATTTGGGATTTAGCAAGCGAAAAATTATAAGTATTTTCAACCGCACATATAAGTAGCGTAATATGTCTCGCATTTTCTCAATCGAACATTGTTGATAATGTTATTTGTCAAGCTGCTGAATCGCAAGTTGTGACGGGCAGTCATGATTGTACTTTCTGATTGTGAAATTTGGCAGCTGGAAAATCCAGAGCAATATCAACAAATCATAAAAAAAGTGTGATATCGCTGACATTCCATCCGAAATTGTATGTGTATTTTTATATTATATACTGGTCTTTATTATTATATATTTACTTTTCTTGTAGTCTTCAATTTTTGTTCTATTTTAGACGCAAGGAAGCCATCCAATTAATTTGGGACCGGAAATCATAAGAAGGAAATATTAAAAGTTTTTGTCAACCTTCAGTACTGTTGCGTATCTTTACATTTATTGCAGAAGTCATACATTTGAATTTTTTATAAACGTTTTACTCTACTTACAATAACGTCAGATAGCGATTAAACAGGTAGCATACATGACCATTGGTAAAGCAGAAAAAAAAGAACACAATAATATAAAAATCAATGTGTAATATTTTCGTTTGGTTTTGTGAAAGAAAAAAATATAAATATAGAAAATTACTTTTTTTGTTTCCAAATTTATTTAATTTAAGATTTTCGACTAATTGATTGCAATGAAAATGGATCATGCACGATAAACATACAAATGACGATGGCAATATAGTTGCATTCGTAAAATGATAATTCTTCTGTATCGTAATTTCTACTGAGAGATCTCCTTTTTTTAAACTTGAACAAACTTCACAAAACTGCTGTATTCTAGAAAGAACTCGACATATTATTCTTTCATACATCCTTATAAATGAATAAATAAATATAATGAGTATTAATGGGGAATAAAGAAAAAAGCAGGTTTTTTTTTCATTCGTATTGCAATCCTCTCATAATGGCATTAAATATTCATGATATATCAGAACAATATCCTAGAATGAAGAAACATCTTAACCAAGCATAAGGGTAGATTCTACAATACTTGAATTAGTACAAAATGTCTTCGGTGAAACTCAGAGTTGCTATTAGTAGTCTTTCACATCACCTCTGAGGTTCCACTAATGGCACACTAGATTTTCTTTATGTAGACCTTGGCCTGGAGCTTTATGATACCAGACTACATTAAAAATTTCGATTAATATTATTCCCAGTTAAATATCAGTAGTATAATGTTCACATGCATGAATTTTAATAATTATCTGGATAGATCTTTTACAATCGAATAATATCGCCGTACAAATAACAATGTTTTATATATGCAACAATGAACATAATCGAGAGAAATGTCTCCTATACTGGCATCTTTAAATATTCATTTGTTTATTGGTGTCATTTAATTTGAGATTATTTGACTTTTTCTTCGGACAAGGAGAGTAGAATTTGTCTTTCATGCCTGATGACATGAAAGACAAATGCGTGTCCGTAATGTTCATGGTTAAAGCAGTTTGTTTTTCGGCTTTTAATGCTGATTTAACGACACAAATGGCATTAACAGTGGTATTTGCGAGTTTATTTCTCTTTTTCGTTTTAATGTCTGGCAGAAATGAGAATATTTTTTCTGAATCAGCGTTAGAATTAGGTAACGATCGAACAGCATTTAAAATTAATTTCAAATTTGGAAATGAATCACTTCGATGAAAAATATTCATCCACATTTCATCGAATTTCAAATTGGCAAGTTGGTTCTTCTCCATTAATGTAAATTTCTCAGGCAGAGTGAGCCATTCATTTTTTAACATATTTTCATCAAATTCCGTCAAAGTTTCTGCAATAAAATGCAAATCATTGTATGATTTTTCTCTTCCTGTTTCATATAGCGCTATTTCTGGTTTAAAAATTTGCAATTTAGCGAAGAGTTGATTATTCATTAGTAAACGTTTGTAAGTTTTTTGCGCAGCACAAATGTAAAAATTTAAGCAATTATTTCGAATTTCAAGAACTGCATCACCATGACCTTCATTTATTATTTCACACAGGTGTTCTTCACATTCAGGACCTAAATCAACTTCAGATAATGGTTTCTGATGCTCATCCAATGAAAATTGAAAATTATCATCTATTTTTTCAATGAGCTCTGATTTTAAAAAATGTTTACAAACAGTATTCAACAACATTAATGATTGCGAATGTAATAAATGAATTCTTGTTTCTGTAGATTGAAAAAACGTGTCAAAAATATGGAAAAACTTCAAAACGTATTTTAAAAATAATAGGTATGCTTTCAAATGATGCTGCTCAATTAGCCTTAATAGACATTCACCAGTTTCTGATTTCCCATTCTCAGTGATATTAGTTAGGAAATTGTTAATGGCTTCCCATGATGCGACAATATTTTCAATCGATTTATAGCGGGTTAGCCATCGTGTGTTTCCCAAATTCAGAATTTTTTTATACTGTGCTTCTACATTATTAAAACTATCTTTCAAAAGTGCTGTATTTTTTGAACTATTACGAATGAAGCTTGTGAGTTTCTTCACAAAATTATCGCATACTCTTGGAATTTCCAAACACGCAGCACGCGCAATCGATGCAACGGAATGACATGGACAGTTCATTGTTATTAAGTTTTTACATTTATTTTCAAGTTTTTTCTTGAATGATTTTTGATTCCCAACCATGACAAATGCATTGTCACATGACAATGCAATTATATTAGAGAATTCAATACCTAGATTTGACATTTCACGTTCAAAGGATTTGAACAATTCATTTGCATGACAAGCTTTCGCATCAATATCAATTAACTTTATTAATTGTGAGCAAGTATCCAATGTTAGCGGATCAACATAACGCACAACAAATGACATCCATTTTTGTTTAGAAATGTCCGTTGTTTCATCAATAGATAATGAAAATTTAATATGTTTAATTATCTTGACCACACGATCAATCGCAGCCGGAGTCAATACATTGGTAATAATGTTTCTACATTTAGTTGCACTCAAGGTCATATTCTTGAAAATATTGTAATCTTGGTCTACTTGTTGGAGAAATTTAAGTGTTTTATTTGCCACAGTAAACGATAAATTGTTTTCAACAATAAATGATGCGTATCGAATTTCTGCTATTTTCTTGCGTTTATCAAATGCCAAAACTGGTTTCTCAGCTGAATTATTTGTTTTATTGTCTTCATTTATTTCTTTATTATTTTCGCAGTTTTTAATATGTTTCTCAGATCTTGCATGATCTTGAATTCGTGACACACCACCAATCATTGTTTTGTTACAAAATGAACAAGAAAATGAATTCTCATCATTTACGACCTCTCGTAACCAAGATTTAAATTCTATTTTTTCCAACCACTTTTGTTGGAACTTGCATTTTTTTTTTTTTTTTCCTGTTTGTGTCCCATTGTTCTTATTATCATTATTACATGCGCTACCATCATTAATTATTGGTGAGGATTCAGTTGCGTTAATATTATTCTTATGAGATAATGAATTTGCATGTTTAGAAGGGAACGTGTTGCACGAAATATCTCTTTTACAATAAATACAATGATAAATGTTTTCATTAGATGGTATAGCTTGAATCCAAAATTTAAATTGTTCATTGCTGAGCCACGCTTTTCGAAAACTACGTTTTTTTTTCAAAATATCATCCATGTTTATATGAATTACCAATCAAGTGTACTAAATAAAAACCAGAACTGAAATCATAAAAAAAACAACGAAAGATACAAACGACTGAAAGAAGTTTTTTTAACTTCAATATTCACCATAGAAACAAAAAAAAGTCACCTTATTACTTGTAATACTAGCAGCGTCTTTCCTTCCGAAACCTCAATGAATGTAATTTTCCAAGTATTAGCTTTTTCAACTTTCACGATTCCTATAATCGGTAAATATTCTTCAAGACATGTCAACAAAAATACTATTCGATTTTCGATATGGATTTATGGGTGTAATGAAATAATACGTTATATAAAAACATGTATAACTGATGTCTCATACTGTATTTCATGAACAGTAGCTTTGATTTATTCAATTGTTTTCCGTTATACGCACTTTCAAAAAATTTAGCCACCGCGAATCGGTCGGTAACTAATAAATAACAGTTTCTTTATTTTTATTATTTGGATGATAGGTATACATAGTTGAAAATTTTGTGAAAAAGTTTTTAACAAAAATTTTGTATCAAATTTCAACACAAAAATTTGTGCTACAGCAGAAAAATTATTTTGCGTAAAATGAATATTTTATGTTAAACCTAAAAAATTTTTATCTGTCAAAATAGATACATTTTTCGTCAGCACATTTTTTTAATCTGTTTAATAATATTTGTGTTGCGTCGAATCACGTAAATATTGTGTTGATTTAATATATAATTTTTATGTGAAAATTGTGTAAAAACAGTATGAACGCAAATCTTGAATAAACTTCTTAAATTATTTACTGTGTACAATATACATATATATATACACCCATTCATTCATAAATTAATTGATTAATTGATTGATTGATTCATTCATTCATAGAAAACAGGATGAGCCAGCCAACAGAAAAATAACTTCAGTAACAAATTGTTGAGATGTCGAAAAATATTCAGGAACAATATACGCCAAACGATGATTACTGCTTCAGATAAAAATTGGTACTGAAAATACAGGATTCCCGTGATGGAATAAATGAAGAGAAAATGGAGAAAGATTCGAAAATTAAGGGCCAGACAATAGATAGTCTAAACAAAATATCGAATAGTAAGTAATAGTTTTCTTGATTTTCAATTGTGCATATTACGGAACCTTTTTGTGTGAGATTAGTTTTCCTATAAGTATGCTGACGATGGATTCTCGATTACCATTATATTCAAAAATTCCGTTACCAAAGAAGAAACTTATTTCATTAATTTATGGTCCATATATGCATGATCTTTTAATATAAGCACTATCACGTAAAAAAAAACTTCATTTATTTTCGAACATACAAATTGTTTTCATATAACGATTAACTCAGTTATAAAATTTTATAAATATACATTTCACTTTTGTATTTTGTTTCATGCGTAATGTAATCGGATATCATTGGTAAAACTCAGCTTTGATGCTCTGAGCGTCATATGTTCATATTCAAAAACTCAACTCGGATTCTGACCAGGACTTTCATCGCAGATTAATAATGTTAACATTAATATCGGTAATGGTTGGAAGGGATCTACGCGAAAATATCGAAAGCCCACTTTTGAGATTTAGATGATATTAGTAGACTAGTACAAAACACAATCTATGTAATATTTGTGCAAAATAAATGGATTTGCTTTCATATTAGGCGTATTGGATGGTACAGATAAAAATTGAATAGAATAATTCATCAGATACAATTGAAATTCATCTGGCGTACAAAATTTCTAATGCAGTTTAAAGTTATTGTACCAATCCGAGAAGTAATTCTTCAACTATAAAATTAAAGTTGAATAAAACATAAATTAATTTCAGTAATTTTGTAACGATTCATAAAAATTACGAAAAATGATTATTGATCTTTCTAAGAAAAAAAAAAAGGACAGAAAAATATGAGTAAATATCATGTACTCTATTTACTTCTCACACTTTATTACACTCCAATAGCACCAGTATACTTTGTATACGCAGGCTATGTGGAATAAAAACAAAAACATTAACGAACACAAATTCATTAATCTACAAAATCCACTTATTTCCATCGACAACGGTTATGAACAATCATCAGTAATATTGATAATAGTAAATACGTGTTCAGCAATATCATACCATTGTCTTCATATTAAAAATATCATTACTTTTTCTATTAATCTACATTTAACTCTTGCAGTTATAACAATATTTAATTATTAGGCGATTTTGAATATAAACTTTTGTTGTATTTACTTTTACTTTTAAGACATGGCTTATTTACATTATAATATATCATATGTAGAAGTATATGAATTATAATAATTATATCAAGTTAATTTGATTCAGACGAGAATATATTATCGTCTCAATTTAATGATTAACAAATGACGAATAATTGTTAATTTTTTCGTGGTTATACATAGTAGAAATCGTATGTATTGGAACCTATTGTGGTTCGTTGGATGAAAGAAACTTAAAAATTGCATGTGCTCACGTGAAGTTTGGTTAGAATTATTACTATTAATAATTTATAATATATAAAGGAGTTCGATAGAATGAAAATTATTCCAACTAAAATAAAAAAAAAGCACCTTACAATTGTAGGAATCAATCAAAATTGAAGAGATATTTTACTATGTACTTTTTATATCTTTACGACGTTCTTCGTTCACTTAAGAATCGCATACTTTTTATATTCACAGTTCCAACAATTATCAGAAAAAAAATACATTGAAATACCTGTACATAAGTATATATGAAATAATTTCTTTCATCTAATATAAACACTTTTGCATTGTTCACTAAGATAAGGGAAAAACCGAACCAGATTTTTTTTTACATAGTAACACTTGAGCAGCGTCCAATGGACAATCACAACTTCCTTGGTCTGCCGCGTTTCCTCAACGTCGTTATTGTGTTCATCGATTGACGCGTGCGTTTTATCCTTTTTTGCAATTGCTTTGCATTATTATGCATAT
The DNA here is from genome assembly GCA_030347275.1 of Microctonus aethiopoides. Lineage (NCBI taxonomy): Eukaryota > Metazoa > Arthropoda > Insecta > Hymenoptera > Braconidae > Microctonus > Microctonus aethiopoides. The sequence goes on from JAQQBS010001425.1 coordinate 1,217,049, forward strand.
GCATATGACGAATATAAATTAATCGTGATCGAAAACGCTTCTTGCATATTTGGCATCGTTTCAAACTTTTTTCTGCATAAAACAAAGATACATAATTAGGTTAAATAATTGAATGAAAATAAGTAATTAATCTTATTTGGCTAACTAATTTCAAAAATGAAAATACCAATATCATCAAGACAGATCACATTTATAATGGTTTTATGAGTAATCTAGCAATCCCCCGATATGATTCGTAATCCAAAGCTCAATTATGTCTCATAATATAGAATCCCCTTTTCCCATTTTTCCACGGCATAAGTGTGATTTAAACTTTGATGATACTGCCGCATGACATAAATTAAAACTTATAAAAAGTATAAGATCGAAATTTTTGCAATAGTTTCATTCGATCACAATTCGAAATTAAAATTAATGGAATTTGGTTATTTTGTTGTATTTACTTACCAGACTTCTTTGTAGCGTGTTGTAGACAATGTGCAGATAATAATGCGGCACTAGCAAACCATCGTCCACAATCAATACAGCTTGTTTTTTTCGAATTCCATCCGCGATGTATATTCAATCTTTCTTTACTTTTTTGTTCAATAATTAACTGCTTCTTCGAATCAATTTCTTGTGGTATTACTGCCGTAGACACAGGTGAAGTATTGATGTTTGCCAATTCCTGTTTACTCTTCATTTGTACTGCCACAGCTAAGCTTGCAATAGTCTCTTTTTTCTTATAATGTGAGCGCACGTGCCTGGCTAATGCAACAACAACATCAAATTTTTCTTGACAAATTTTGCACACATATTGTTTTTTGAGTGCAGATATAGCTTCATTTGTTCTTCTTGAGCTGGTACGATTTGCTGTCAATCGTCGCCGTGTATTTGGTGACTTTGGACAAATTCTTAAGTGTGTCTTAAGTGCACGTTTTTGCCTAAAAGTACGGTTACAATGACTGCATTTTAAAATACCAGTATTAACATTCTTATGTGAATTTATTCGGATTTTTTCTTCTTTTCTTTTTTTCTTATCATCTTCATCATCATCTGAGTCACCCACCATGATAATTTCATTCTCTTTATCACTCGATTCTTTTTCCTTTCCGTCCTCGATCGTAATTACTTCTTTAATATTATCCCGTCTCCGATGATATTGCTCACCATCCTCATCCTCATCATCTTCAACGTTTTCAAAATCATTTTCAACATCAATTTCGATAATTTCGATCCTCGATCGTTGTTCATTTGATGATAATCTTTTTGAAAAATTGCCTTTTGATTTCATTGTACTTTTTAAAGTTTCTTGGTGACGCTTTTTTCGCCTACCCCGTTTTTTCGGCATTGGTTCTTCTTCTTCGTCACTCACCATTGAGGCAGGTTGAATAATAATTTCAGAGTCAGCACGATTGACTATAGTCAACTGCTGCTTTCTTGGTCGTTTTATTTTAAAACTAGAGTCAGGTGATTCTTTGCAGCTTTTCTCTATAGATTTCTCTATATCTGAAATTGGACAACAAATCAACGCTGTTGATCCTTGAATGAATACCGTCTGCTTTATTTCTTGATTAGAACTTTTACGTCCCAAAAGTGCATTAGGTGCATGTTTTTGTTTAACGCCCGATGTTTGTAATGAACGTCGGACTGGCTCTTCCGGTATTATTTCTACTGGTGTCTGTGGACTCTTAATCACTTCTTCATTCAATTGTGGACTTATTATGCCATTCGAAATTACTTTTTCGGGACTCTTCAATTCTACTTCTGTCGACTTCTTCACCAACAATTTAGTCTTCTTATTCTGGTCAAAATGCTGCAAAGATTTCTTAATTTCATCAAATGTTAATTCTGAGTCAGATTGATCCTCTTCATTTAGAATATACTGCACTGTAGAGTGTTCGGAGATTTCTTCATCTTTTTCTTGAATAACTTGTTTTTGAATTTCATTATTATCATTATGGGTAGATTTTGAGTCCGCTCTCTTGACTGCCTCTTGTTCGAGTAAAAAATAAGAACTGTCCAATATATCCTGATAAGTAAGATCATCATTGATACCAGCTTCCTCCTCTTCATCAATAGCTACATCCACTTTTTGTAATCTATCGTTCATTAATACTTCCTCGTTTATTGTAAATTTTTCACTTGAAGTCACATCATATTGCGAAATTTGACATTTTGTATTGTTATCCGTTTGTGATAACTTTGATGATTTTTTTAATGATTTTCGGTATATTTCTTTGTCACGTGGAGTTATTAATTCTCCCTGGTATGTTTGCTTTTTCATTTGTTGTGGTTTTTTTACTGTACGTACTGCGCCTTCACCAATCAAGCGTTCCACATCCGCTTTCATAAGAAATTGAAAACTCGTCGGTGGTTCTCCTGACTCGCTGTAAACTGCAACTGCAAAAACTTCATCAGAATCTTCAACAGCATAGAGGGCCAACTGTTGTCCCGCTGATGTTATGAACGTTGCTATTGTCTCTTCGTCTGAATTCTCGTCACAATCATCGAAATTCGAAAACGTCTTCTCACCATGTTCATCTTCAATTCTGTCTTCTTCTCCTTGAGATACAAGGTTTTCATTTGACCATTCGTGCTTAATTTTCTTATTATCCAACACAGGCGTGAGACCTTCATTATGATGATTATCAATAATTTTTTCAGATGAGATCAAATTTTCTTCAAAATATACATCACTTTCTTTCATATCCATGTCTACATTAGTCTGTTCATTAGATTCAATAGTTGAATTTATCAATGCCTCCACAGTTTCGACTTCCTAAACAAACAATTTAACCACAATATCACTGTATATTTTTTAATTAAGAATCGATTTTGAAAAGTTAATAATTACCATTGCTTCTCCTGAATCAGAGTCCACTTTCGTTAATACGATAAATTCATTAATATCAGTATCCGTCTTATCAGTTACGTTTGATTCAGCCATAATTTCGTATCCACTGGTTTCACCCATTATCGACTAAGGTTTAGCATTACTTAAGTGGTTCAACAATGCATATTCAATATTTTTCCACAGAAATAATCTATAAAATGGAAACATCTTAATAACAAACCAATAAGTAATTCAATACCTCACCTTTTGTGTCAATTAAAATGATTTTAATTTTATAAATATTGGAACCGAAACTATATATACAACTACCCTGAACTTTGGAGGTTATGTTAGATGAATTTTTTTGAATAAAAAAATTTGTGATAAGATTGAGGCGAAATATTAACCTACCTTTCATTAAATCAAGTTGATCTATAATCCACTGACGAAATTAATTTTTCTTTTATAGAATTTTTGATTTCTCGAAAAGTACTTAACACAAATTTCATAACATAACATGGGCATAACAGAGATACATTCTCAATATATTAGCCACCCAGAACTAATTGTGAAGCTATGAAAGGGCGAAAAACAAAGAAAAATGAATTGTGATTGATTGTGATTGGTTCCTGAATATTTGGTGCAATTGGTGTCACCATTGAAAATAAAAATTGTCAAGTTATTGAAGTTTACACCGATCTATTAGAATTATGCATCAGTGACATCTTACGCAGATTGCGGTCATTAAAATATTAAAAATATGAATATATGTGCTCTATCCCTGGCTCTGGGACATCTGGATTCTGGACTATGGGTATTCGCTATACATATATTCATATATGTTATAGAAGGAATGCCCACAGTCCACAATCCAGATGTCCCAGAGCCTTGAGAGTAAGATGGATAGAGTGGAAATAGACTGATGTGCGCATGTCCAGGTCTGCTGTAAAAATTACATACACAAAATATTATATCATAAAACCAATTATCATGTTTTTATTTTAATAAATAGTTTTATGGATTATGAAAGCTGTTTAAATAATCAGTTCAATACGAACACAATTCAATCACTCATTTTTAAACAATATTAATTTAGTATACTTCGAGTGTGTTAGTACACATCTTTCTCGGATAATTTTTTTCTCGAACCTAATATTAACATATAATTTTAAAGTAAATCTGCGCAATTGGCTACGATGATTATTCAGCACCTCATTATTGAGAATATATACACCTTCATGACTTCGTCCGAAAAAGTTGAGGTGGTGTTTATCAAAATGTTGTTAACAAGACAATTTTTCAGATTTTCGTTATGAAGATTGCATACATTTTCAAGGATGACGAGCTCAGAAATTTTGCAAATGTAAATTACATCTTTCGACTTCGTATATTTTTAATTCACGAAGCGCATTGATTTTCATATTGATTATTCGAACCACATGTTCTTTTCCATTTTTCTCGGTAACCGATCCATAATAATCATTATGTATATCGATATACAGTTTATAATTGATACATAGCTTTCAGACTGGAACAAATTTCTTGTTATTGCCCATCACTTTTTCTTAACCTCATCAAATAATAGAAAAATAGTAAAGAGTGAATGATTTGAAATTTGTTGATTAGACGATGGCCGATAAAAAAGCGGATTATGCGGGTAACAGACTTTCCTTTCACCGATAATCTAAAGGAACACCGTTTTGACTTTAAAAATATATATGTTGATTCAAAATGTTTGACAGACAAAAATTTAGTATTAGAGAATTAACATGAAACATTATTCATCTTATGCAAAATGTTTTTTCTAATTTAACACAACATCTTATGTTAAAAATTGATACAAAATTTGCGTTAAAAACATTCAACACAAGTTTTGAATGTTTAACGTGAAATTTTTTACTGTGCAATTACTATAGTAAATATAATATACTTTTTGAAGATGAAAATAAAAAGCAGAAAATAAATAATTCTAAAAACGAAAAAAAGGAGTATTGAATTTCCAACGAAAACACATGAATAATGTGTCAATTTAACATAATTTCAGGATGAATTAGTGTAAACTAAATTTTAACATAAATTTTAAGTGAACTTTTGGACTTTTACTCAGAATTTTTTACTATCATGTTCAAAATTGGATCATGACATTCTCAGACTTAGACCAAATTTTTCCGGTTGTATTGAGTTCAAATTTCAAATTATTTGTAAGAATATCAATAGTTTCAACACGTCTTTTTTTTTTTTTTTTTTTTTTTTTTTTTTTTTTTTTTTTTTTTTTTTTTTTTTTTTTTTTTTTTTGAGTGTTTGACCAACACTCTTATTGTGTTCAGATAATTAAATAGTATATTGTCAAATTTAACGAAAGCTAAAAACGCTCATTCAATTAAAACAGTTTTCAAATAATTAAACTGAAACACATTCCATCAACTGCAAATATAGTAAGTTGCATTAACTCCTGGATGTCGTAGTTATTGGTTCTCAACCAATCCGGAGCAGAGGTGGCAATTAAACACGAATATAGTCAATTTCTCCTTGGTGAGCCATCTCCCAACGTCCCAACAATTCACGTTCATGTTCTCAGGACGTAACATCATGAATAGACATTTGTCAGATGATGAAGCACCCTTCATCACCAAATACAAGCGACATTTCAATACTTTTAATCAGCACATAGAGACTTTTCTGTTCTCAGGGGGATTTCGTATTCCCCACCTTATGGCAGCATAACCATATATGTAATTATTAGTTTAGGCACGTGTGTTCACATCAATTTACACACATGCCTTGAACGGTGATTTCAATATAGAAATATCGTATGCATTTCAGGTTTGTCGTAAAAATAGTCACAAGATAATTTTATGTAGTTAAAAAATTAATTTGGTCCATGCAACCAGATTTTTATCTAGAAAAAATTCTAGTATAATGCAAGTATTTGAAAGAAGAGTACATTTTAGATAATCACTTCACTTACTGTTTTGTTAATGTATTATTCATACTCAAAAAGGTATGAAATTGATTCTTAGTGTTATTTGCATTATTTTATGTTTCTTCACTATTTCAAGCTCATAAAATATATTTATTTCATTTATTCTAGTGAGCAGCTGTGGCCAGAGTACAAAATATTCATATTGAAAATTTTTATCTAATGTGAATACTATTCACTTTTTGTGATCTCTTGACAATCATTTGTATTGTTTTCAATAATTTGATAAGTGTTCGTCTATTAAGAACTATTATTTAACCAAGAAATAATGGATATAAAAAAGTCGGAAATTGAGAGCAGTGAAAAAATTAATGATGGCTGTGAAAAAGTGAGGATGAAGAAACAACTTGGATTATTAGAAAGTGTTTCGATAATCTTAGGAATTATACTCGGATCTGGTAAACGTTATAAATAACTTTTTGCTATTTTAGATTTATATATTTTTTTTTATTCAATATTCACTTAATATGTTGAAATTCTTGTAGGAATTTTCATATCACCAAAAGGTGTGATACAAGAAGTAGGAAGTGTTGGATTATCTTTAATTATTTGGATATTATGTGGGTTGCTATCTACAATCGGAGCTTTATGCTATGCAGAATTAGGAACAAGCATACCAAGAAGTGGTGGAGACTATGCATATATTCATGAGGCCTTTGGCGATTTGCCTTCATTTTTGTATCTCTGGGCTGCGAATCTTATTTTTGTGTAAGTCGCCAAAAATGTTAATCTTAATTGAATTAGATTATGAGAAATCAGTATGGAACAGATTTCCATGCTATAAACTGATATTATTCAAGAAGTTTTCAAGAATAAGCAAAATTAAAGTCAAGGAAATCTTTGAGTGATACACAAAATGTTATCGTCTTAGTTCAATGTTTACTAAACTGAAAGATTTGGCAGGAATTGAAAAAAATATGATATCGGCACAAAATTTGATTAGTCACACATCTGTTGCTTTCGTCAATTAGAATGTTCTTCTATTCCATGATAGCAACTATAGCATTGAAATTATTGTATAATCATTATTCATACTCTCATAACATATTCAATAGAATATTTAGCTGTTTGACAATTTTTCTCAGTACCTATGTAATCCGTATACAATAAACACAGGTCAGTTTTTTTTTCATGTAGTAAATAACTTTTCTCACATTTCTTATATTTACAGTCCTACCACAAATGCGATTATGGGCTTGACGTTTGCAGAATATATTCTGCAACCATTTTTCCCGAATTGTGCAATTCCTGATGACAGCGTTCGAATAATAGCAGCAATGTCGATATGTAGGTAAAATAAATACTTCAAAATATGTAATAAGTATTGAAAAATATACAGTAATATTTTTTTTAGGTCTATTAACGTTTTTTAATTGTTATGATGTGAAAGAAACGTCAAAAATGCAAAATGTTATTATGTTTGCAAAAATTACTGCACTAGGCATAATTATTACTGCAGGGATGTCCTGGTTGATCATGGGTGAGTTTTTATTGCAAAAAAGGAAAATAAAAATAATTTTTTTAAATGTATTATTCATAATGTACAACATTTTATAAGTGTTACATGTTTTCTGTAGGACATACGGAAAATTACTCTAATGTTTTTCATCAAACTACAAGTGATCCTGGAAAAATAGCTGTTGCTTTTTATGCAGGAATCTTTTCGTTTTCCGGTTGGAATTATCTGAATTTTATGACAGAAGAATTGAGAGATCCTTATGTGTATGAGTTTTTTGAATTCCAATATCACAATTTTTTTCTGTTATAATGACTATTGATTACTAAGGATCTAATCGATATATTACTGACTGCCAATAATGAGAAATTTAAAGTGTTATATTATTGATATCAACCCCAATAGCATTTGGTGCACTCCACCAAAGGCTATACAGGGATTTACATGAGAATGCACTAGGTGCATGCACCGTGCACGATCGGTGCATGCACTTGGCTAATGGGGAAATTATAAAAATTAACCTTATTATGATATTTAAAATATCAGTGATTTTCTCATACTACTATATAAAAGAAAATTCATTCATTCGATCAGTTAAATTTGTCGATTCGCACCGCACTTCTGATCATCACGTTAGTAAATTATATGAATAATCCAGCAACTATTTAAATATCACTTCCACTCAAACAAAAAAATGTATTGAAACCAGATAGTTAATTAAAATTTTTTCAATGCCAATGTATCATCTCCATACCACATTTTAATTTTTTCATTATTCATTTATATGTTTATTATTATTACTAATTATCATTACTAATTAACTTTTTTTTAGAAACTTGCCACGTGCAATTTTTATTTCACTGCCGCTTGTCACCATTATCTACGGCTTGGTCAATGTTGCTATTCTAGCCGTTTTGGATCCAACTACAATGATCGCATCTAGAGCGATTGCTGTGGTATTCACAAAATTTGCTAATTTAAATACATTGAATGAAAAGAAAAACGATTAAATAAAATTTCTTGTACATACCAATTGATAAAAATGAACCTTTCAGACTCTGGGAAATCGAGTTCTTGGTGTAATGTCATGGATAATGCCCGTACTCGTTGCAATTTCTGCATTTGGTGGTTTAAGCGTTCACATAATGACATCGTCAAGGATGTGCTTTGTGGGCGCGAGAAATGGACATTTTCCTGTTATGCTGAGTCACATCAACATTAGTCGATTCAGTCCTACACCAGCATTAGTATTTTTGGTACATAAAACTATTATCATAAAAATTTTTTGTTATGGCATTCGATATAAACACATTTTTAATTTTTCAGTGTATATTGTCGTTGATAATGCTGTGTACAAGCGACATTTTTGTACTTATTACATACTGCAGCATTGTTGAGTCCTTTTTCATAATGCTATCAGTAATTGGGATTCTTTGGTTGAGATATTCACGTCCAACGATGGTTAGACCAATCAAGGTACAAAATAAAAAAGAATAAAAATGCTTATGTTAAATTAAAATTCCATCGTAATGGACAAACTTTTCGTATTTCTTTATGTACTAGGTTCCGCTGTGGATCCCAATAACTTTTGTTGGGATTTGTGCATTTTTAGTGGTAGTTCCCTGTTACGTAAGACCTTACGAAACTGGTATGGGTGCGCTAATCACGTTATCCGGTGTGCCAACGTATTTCGTGGGAGTGACTTGGAAAAACAAGCCTAAATGGTTTCAAAAATTCAATAGTAAGTTACAGGTTGTCGGCCGTTAGAATTATATCCCATTCATACAAAATTCGTTTAATCTTTCCCTACAAAGTAAGCTTTAAAATTTATTTATCTAAATGAGAATATATTTTAATACTTTGGTTAATTTACTTGTAGTTGAAATGACTCACACAGTACAAAAATTGTTTATTTCTGCAAGAGAAGAAAAAGAAGACTGAAATATACTAGCATCATGGCAACATATCATTTTTTTTTAAAATCCTACGATTGAAGTAATCTGTTTTTAGTCAAACGTATACATAATAAATATCTTTGTGAATCATGTTAAACTTACATTTGCGTTTAAATAATACAAAAAAAAATTTTGTGTATCTCCTGTCAATTATTTTGATAATTATACTCCTATGAAGTATTTGAATGGGTATAAACTTCGTATATAATCAATAAAATTATTTATAATCATTACCATTTATTTTCAGTATATATATATTGCATACACAACAATTTTTTATATGAGTGCTATCTCAATATTGCAACGATATTGTCGATACTTAATGCATCTTATTGTGAAAACATAATTGAATATGCTTTATTTTGGATTTAGAGTTGAAACTCTTATTTATAATTTATTGAAATTTTATTCTATAAAGGAAGTCGAAACCATTGTCATCCTATAGGATTCTATAAATCAAGATAATTATCAAGCACTCTTTTTTGGGGAATGTTCACTTTGATTTCGGTGCAGTTGATAAAGCGAATATAATGATATAATTAATTCAAAACATCCAATACTTATATAATGAAAAGTTTTTGCCTTCCAACTATCTATTTTAAACGTACGATGTTATGTATATCAATGTATATCTTCTGGATTGAACATGCCCTAAAAATCAGAATATGAATAATATTTTTTAGTTGAGATTGTTTGAAAAACAAATATATGTATATATATTCACAATTTACCTTGGCACGGCGTAAAATAGAATCCTTACTAGCATCATATGGATGATCCTTACTAGGAATCTCTAAAACAGACGGTACAGGTTGTGTATGACTGTCAATTACATGACGTATCATCTCTGCAACCTAAGATAAACAATCATATTATTCATTTTATAATACTTGTATCAAAGCATGAAGTTACATACATTTTGATTAATCAAGATAATATCGATATCATTTCGTTTTACGAAACGTTTGAATGTCTCTTCAATATCACCAACTGCTGTGTCTGTGAAACAAGATTAAGTTTATTGATAATATTGTTACAAAATATTAGTTAATTTTCAATTATTATCAAATAACAAACTCACTTTTATCTACGACCATGAAGTTGGGTTGACGGTTTTTGTTAATTTCACCAACACCACCCAAAAGGAATCCCACACAAGTATCCTGAGAATATCCACATTTAATATAAATATTTATTCATTTCATTCAATAAAAATAATGCCAACCTCATCTCCAATAACAGCCAAAAGTTTTCCTTTTCCTGCAGAATGGAGTGCCATTGTCAGTTATAGTATGTCAATTGACAATAATATGAATAGTAAATAATTGTTAATTCACTGAATGAGAAAAATAATAGTTTAATATCTGAGGCAAACAAATTGCAAAGTCAGATGACTTATGGTCACACCTTTTCCTCGTGATTATAAATTTGATAATTTCATTTATTTCATTCATCAATTTTTATACAAAACCGTGGTATATGTTTTATTAAGAGATGATTCCCGATACTGTTGTATTTTTTTATCTATTGTCCACAAGAGAACACTACTTTATCATTCCTAATTCTGATAAAGTGGCGCTTAATTTGAAAGAGATTAAACTCAAGTTACTGTTCAATGCTCAAGTATATTTCCAAGTACAAATAATCTACTTAAAATAACTTTCCTTCGAATAGTGGTTGATCTTAGCCAGATAATACATCAGAAACAACTGATTGATATTCGAATAAACAAGAGTCAAATCGAATTTTAGTTGTTGTTGACTGAACAATATTGAAGAGCGACATTACTGGAGGTTCGACTGTAATGAAGATGCAGAACCCGATCATACTCGAAATTCGAGAGATATATTTTTGCATGGAGACTATGCACTATGCAGGTCAGATAAAATGTAAAATGCATTGATCAAATTATTTTGATATCACAAATAAATAGTAAATATAAATTATTCTTTATTTCAGAAATAAAATTAATTGTCTATAGAGGAATGAAATTGAACTTACGATCTTGAGAAAAAGACAATTCTTCATGTAATGGTGGTCGTCTTCTTCCTTCCTCAGCTGATTTTGACATTTTTTATGGTTATATTTATGTATGAAAAAAACAAATTTAATTCAACGTCAACACAATTTTTATTGAACGTTATTACAGACAACGTTTCCAAGATTAACACTGGATTACAATTAACGCACTAAACTGTCTGACACAAGCAAGTAAGTTATACATACGACTGTGCCAAAATATTCACATCAACTTTAAATAACTCTAATATATCATTGTAGATACCCCAGTTTAGTGTAGCAAATTAAATGACGTACTGATATTCATAAGTGTATTAATATTCTTTTGCAGTACAATTTAAATTACAATAAAGTTGGATATGCATTAAAATAGTTATTAAATAATTCAAATAATTTAGGAGTTGTAACGCAAAACCTATTGGTTATGAAACTAATAATAACAAAAGGATTTCAGAATTATTTTCTCAATGATGTTTGATGTCAGATATCTAGATTGCGTGCAATAAAATAATGAAAAAGTACTTGTGTAATTTTCGTTTATGAGCTATCTTAAAGCTTGGCTATTTAAAATAACACTCTGTCAAGAAATTGGCACGCACTGATCTAGACAAACTTTTGCTTTGGCACTTATCCAAGATTAAATTATTATAAATTTTAAATAAAAGAAAGAGATGTATTGAAATATAATCATGTTAATTTTATGTCTCCTATTTCTAAAGTGTGATCATATCAATCATGTGAATAACCTCCAAATAATTTTTTTCTTACTCTAACTTATCTTAATTTAATTGTTCATTTCATTTACTGGTTAGAAAAGAGCATCGAGCAAAAATGCCAGAACGTGTGAATCATCAGGTGAATGCATCCCGTAAAACGTTTCAAACACTTTACGAAATGTCACAACTGCTAAATACAAACTTGGATCCAGCAACGTTAACCATTTGCGTCAGATTATGTGAAAATGGAGTGAATCCGCAAGCATTAGCAACTGTTGTTAAAGAGTTACAGCGAGGAATGAAAACATTGGAAAATGCTCAGAATTCAGAATTATGTAAAGGAAATAGTAAATAAAGTAAATAAAGTATTTGAATGAAAAAAGTTTTATTTTGAATGTTTAGTATTGGAATGGATTATAAATTTTGAATGGCTGTTTACATCAACCTCTTTCAAAAATTACATAATTAATCCCCGTCCATATAGAGATATCTCCTTCTTATAACTCATCAGCTTTCATTTTTTTTTTATTATCACCTATTTTTTTCTCTTTTGAATTCTTTCCATAGTATGTTTGACCTTCTAGAGTCACACGCTCTAATTCTGGTTGATTGATGAAAAAATTTTTCCCATCAACAGCTTGAGAACCTTCTCTGAACATAAACACTGCTCTTTTGGCTTCAATTGGATATCTAGATCAATAAAATGATACATAAAATTGATGAATAATGAAATAGATAATCTTATATTCACCTCTCGGCTATTATGTGATTATTTTGAAGACTTCCCTGCCAGAGACGTAAGATATTTTCAGCCTCATTGTCTGATAAATCGTCCCTCACATCTACAAACATCATGACATTTCTTCCCAATTTTGTTGCCCTTAAAAGATTGTCCGGATTTGAGGAATCAATCTGTTAGATCATCACAAACAGGATATAATTTTTCATCTCTACGAAAAAACTGTAATTTACAAAAATGTAATTATTACTTGCGAAATATCGATTTTTGGAACTGGTCGAAGGTGTTCCGGCAACTCATCTGGCTCCAAGGGATCATCACCTTCCTAAAAAACGAAAAAAAATACCCATAAATTCAATATAAAATATATTAATTATATACTACAATTAATCCTTTTTACCTCCCATTGATCCAATAATCGTTCCATATCCGCATCCGTCATATCCATAATATTTTTTTCCTTCCATGATTTTGCTTTATTTTCTTCACAGTTGACGATAACAAATAACCCAATATAGAGATAAAAAAATATGTTCCATTTCATTATGAATATTTTTTTGTCTCTTCTCTCAAAGCCCAAAGGCAGTATAAAAAAAATGAGGTTATGTCGTTCGATGGTTTACATTAGGTTTTCAAATCACGCGGCTACTTCATAATTTACATTTGTTATCGTGAGAGAGAGAACAGTTTACACAGAGCGTAAAATTACAATAAACCCGTAACGGTGCTTTTTCATAGACCCTCTAGCGTCAAATATTGTCATGTGACTTTTAAGTTTCAGCGTCAAAAAAAATTAAGTTCAAATGGTTTCAACTTGAGGAAGTTCATTTGATCGAATTAACAATCGAATGTTGATAAAAAATTCGAGTTCACTTATAAGTATCTAAAAATTCACTAGTTCAAATTTCAAACTCTTCTGGTACTTTGTTTATATGTAATTAATAAACAAAAATTTTCTAAATTAACATAGTCTCTTATGGTTTGTCGTGTTTTCCCCGTCTATAAACGTGAAATTTGCAACCATTGACAGACAGTTTCGAAAGAAACTTTTATAATGGATAAAAAAATATCTGAAGAATTTTTTAACAGCTTTTTAAAACCCATTCAGTACTTGTGAACTTCAAAATTAATTAATTTGTCTCGAAAAATGCTGATATTTTTCGGAGGTTGACCTCCATATTACTCCAGCCGCATATTGGGGGTCTGTTCCGAAATACATTTCAGTATACTGGCCAGTGCTCATGACGTCATTAATCCGACGCCATATTGTACTGGC